>JAJSOF020000033.1:13591416-13665292 GCA_025594305.2 Periplaneta americana
GTTTTTAAATAATTTATCAATTTTTAAAATAATTTCTGAAGCTTTTAAATGATTAGTGAAGGTTTTTAAATAATTTCTCAAGCTTTTAAATAATATGTCAAGGTTTTAATTAATTTCTCAAGGTTTTAAATAATTTCTGAAGCTTTTAAATATTTTCTCAAAGTTTTAATCAATTTCTCAAGCCTTTATATCATTTCTGAAGCTTTAAAACAATTGCTGAAGGTTTTAATTAATTTGTCAAGCTTTGAAATAATTTCTCAAGGTTTTTAAATAATTTCTCAAGTTAAAAAATAATTTCTCAAAGTTTTAATTAATTTCTGAAGGTTGTAAATAATTTCTCAATGTTTAAAATAATTTGTCAAAGTTTAAATTAATTTCTGAAGGTTTTAATTAATTTCTGAAGCTTTTAAATAATTTGTCAAGGTTTTAATTAATTTCTCAAGCTTTAAAATAATTTCTGAAGCCTTTAAATAATTTCTTAAGCCTTTAAATAAGTTCTCAAGGTTTTTAAATAATTTCTCAAGGTTTTAATTAATTTGTGAAGCTTGTAAATAATTTCCCAAGCTTTTAAATAATTTCTGAAGGTATTTACTTAATTTGTCAAGGTTTTAATTAATTTCTCAAGGTTTTAATTAATTTCTCAAGATTTTAAATAATTTCTGAAGCCTTTAAATAATTTCTCAAGGTTTTGAAATAATTTCTCAAGGTTTTAATTAATTTGTGAAGCTTGTAAATAATTTCCCAAGCTTTTAAATAATTTCTGAAGTTATTTAATTAATTTGTCAAGGTTTTAATTAATTTGTCAAGGTTTTAAATAATTTCTCAAGCTTTTAAATAATTTCTTAAGCTTTTAAATAATTTGACAAGGTTTTTAAATAATTTTTCTCAAGGTTTTAATTAATTTCTCAAGGTTTTAATGAAATTGTCAGGGTTTTGAAATAATTTCTCAAGCTTTTAAATAATTTCTCAAGGTTTTTAAATAATTTCTCAAGTTTTGAAATAATTTCTCAAGGTTTTAAATAATTTCTCAAGGTTTTAAATAATTTCTCAAGGTTTTAAATAATTTCTCAAGGTTTTTAAATAATTTCTCAAGTTTTAAAATAATTTCTCAAGGTTATAAAAAAAAATTTGTCAAGGTTTTTAAATAATTTGTCAAGGTTTTAATTAATTTCTCAAGGTTTTAAATAATTTCTGAAGCTTTTAAATATTTTCTCAAAGTTTTAATCAATTCCTCAAGCCTTTATATCATTTCTGAAGCTTTAAAACAATTGCTGAAGGTTTTAATTAATTTGTGAAGCTTTGAAATAATTTCTCAAGGTTTTTAAATAATTTCTCAAGTTAAAAAATAATTTCTCAAAGTTTTAATTAATTTCTGAAAGTTGTAAATAATTTCTCAATGTTTAAAATAATTTGTCAAAGTTTAAATAAATTTGTGAAGGTTTTAATTAATTTCTGAAGCTTTTAAATGATTTGTCAAGGTTTTAATTAATTTCTCAAGCTTTTAAATAATTTCCGAAGCCTTTAAATAATTTCTGAAGGTTTTAAAATAATTTCTCAAGGTTTTAATTAATTTCTGAAGCTTGTAAATAATTTCCCAAGCTCTTAAATAATTTCTGAAGGTTTTTAATTAATTTGTCAAGGTTTTAATTAATTTCTAAAGCTTTTAAATAAGTTGTGATGTTTTTTAAATAATTTCTCAAGTTTTAAAATATTTTCTCAAGGTTTTAATTAATTTCTCAAGGTTTTAATGAAATTCTCAAGGTTTGAAATAATTTCTCAAGCTTTTAAATAATTTGTCAAGGTTTTTAAATAATTTCTCAAGGTTTTAATTAATTTGTCAAGGTTTTGATTAATTTCTCAAGGTTTTAAATAATTTGTCAAGCTTTTAAATAATTTGTCAAGGTTTTAAATAATTTCTCAAGTTTTAAATAATTTGTCAAGGTTTTAAATAATTTCTCAAGTTTTAAATTAATTTGTCAAGGTTTTAATTAATTTCTGAAGTTTTTAAATAATTTCTCAAGGTTTAAAATAATTTTCAAGTTTTAAAATAATTTCTCAACGTTTGAAATAATTTCTCAAGGGTTTTAAATAATTTCTCAATTTTAAAAATAATTTCTGAAGTTTTAAATTAATTTGTCAAGGTTTTAATTAATTTGTCAAGCTTTGAAATGATTTGTCAAGGTTTTAAATAACTTCTCAAGTTTTAAATTAATTTGTCAAGGTTTTAATTAATTTCTGAAGTTTTTAAATAATTTCTCAAGCTTTTAAATAATTTCTCAAGGTTTTAAATAATTTTCAAGTTTTAAAATAATTTCTCAACGTTTTAAATAATTTCTCAGGTTTTTAAATAATTTCTCAATTTTAAAAATAATTTCTGAAGTTTTTAATTCATTTCTCAAGGTTGTAAATAATTTCGCAAGCTTTTAAATAGTTTGTGAAGGTTTTAATTAATTTGTCAAGGTTTTAAATAATTTCTCAAGGTTAAAAATAATTTGTCAAGGTTTTAATTAATTTCTGAAGCTTTTAAATAATTTTTCAATGTTTTAATAAATGTCTAAAGGTTTGAAATGAATTTCTGAAGGTTT
Source organism: Periplaneta americana (assembly GCA_025594305.2). Lineage (NCBI taxonomy): Eukaryota > Metazoa > Arthropoda > Insecta > Blattodea > Blattidae > Periplaneta > Periplaneta americana. The sequence continues at coordinate 13,594,002 of JAJSOF020000033.1, forward strand.
GAAATAATTACTCAAGGTTTTAAATAACTTCTCAAAGTTTTAAATAATTTCTCAAGCTTATATATAATTTTTCAAGGTTTGAAATAATTTCTGTGGTTTTGAAATAATTTCTCAAGCTTTTAAAAATTTTCTGAAGGTTTAAAATAATTTCTCAGGGTTTTACATTATTTCTCAAGTTTTTACAGAAGTTTTAAAATAATTTGTGAGGTTTTTAAATAATTTGTCAAATTTTGAAACAGTTTATAAAGTTTTTAAACAATTTCTCAAGTTTTTAAAGAAATTGTGAAGCTTTTAAAGAAGTTTTTAAATAATTATTAAGGTTTTTAAACAATTTGTCAAGTTTTTAAACAATTTATAAAGTTTTGAAATAATATCTCAAGTTTGAAAATAATTTGTCAAGTTTTTAAATAATTTCTCAAGCTTTTAAATAATTTCTCAAGGTTTTGAAATAATTTCTCAAGTTAAAAAATAATTTGTCAAGGTTTTAATTATTTTCTCAAGGTTGTAAATAATTTCTCAAGGTTTAAAATAATTTGTCAAGGTTTTAATTAATTTCTGAAGGTTTTAAATTTAATTTCTCAAGTTTTAAAATAATTTCTGAAGCTTTTAAATAATTTGTCAAGCCTTTAAATAATTTCTGAAGGTTTTTAAATAATTTCTCAACTTTAAAATACTTTCTCAAGGTTTTAATTAATTTCTGGAGCTTGTAAATAATTTCCCAAGCTTTTAAATAATTTCTGAAGGTTTTTAATTAATTTGTCAAAGTTTAATTAATTTCTCAAGGTTTTAAATAATTTCTGAAGCTTTTAAATAATATCTCAAGGTTTTGAAATAATTTCTCAAGTTTTAAAATATTTTCTCAAGGATTTAATTAATTTATCAAGGTTTTAATTAATTTCTCAAGGTTTTTAAATAATTTCTGAAGTTTGAAAATAATTTCGGTGAGTTGGAAAAGGGGTCAAGTCCATCATTTTTCAAATGGCTTTTAATATCTGATCTATATCTGTACGCATCGTTTGGTATAACAAGGGTTCATATCCCGTCCAAGAAGCGTTTTAGATTTGTATTGAGTTGAGAAGGGGTCATGTCCGGAGATGATTCGTTTTCGAAGTTTTCCATGGTAAGATACTAGGTGCCGCACATGTCATGGAATCGTGGTTTAAAGAACTTCCATTTTGTTTTAAACTGTTTTTGGCGTCTTTGTAAATAAGTTCAGTGAGTGAAACTTCTCTAAGAGTTTATTAGTCGATAAAATGAGTAGTGACAGTGATACATCCAGCAGTAGTTTTAAATGCGTTACGGCGAAAACGTCGACGTCGCGATGTGACAAACTATTCAATGTTTTAGAAGAAAATTGCACAACTTAAAGGACAACCTTTTAACATCTAGGGGGAAACATATCCCACTTCGCAAGACTGGGTCTGACTGTTCGTAAGTACTTGTTTAATGCTATTGACGCGTAAAACTAATTGTTTACTTTATTAGTTATCATACGTATCACTTATCCACAAGAGATTATGTTTGTGTACGTGTCGTGTTTTAAATTGCAGGTGTCAAATGAGATGCTTTGATGCATTTTCTAGTGAACAAAAACGCAGATAATTAGCAAATAATTGTGACAACAAAAATGATCAAGACTCGTTTTAAGTGCCTCATTCAATATCATGCTGTTGAAAGACACAGAAGCCGGAATAAATAATTTCCCCAAAACCCAAGACATATTTAAATATTATTGAAGGTGAGCGGTGAAACAGTGAAAGTTGTAAAACAGCATACATAAACTTACACGGTGTTTCAAAGAAAAGAGTGGAGCGTTTGGAAAAGCTGCTGGTTCAAGATAAATCGCCGAAAGATCAACGAGGTAGAAGTTTCCCGAAATAATGTCATACCAGGAGACATTTGCCTCTCAATCCATGACTTCATAAAGTCGATTTTTAGGAAGTAATTTGTGACACAAAGAAGTACTATTTTTCAAGAAATTTGAATATGAAAAATTCTGCAAACATGTTTATCAAAAAATCCTCAGAGTGGGGTGAAATAACTTTTTGTGAGGTATATGCATGAAAATTTCAACATCGGGTTTGGGCAACCGCAAGTTGATGTTTGTGGTTACTGTGAAGAAAGGAAGACAAAATTTCCTGCATTATGTGATGCAGTGAAAAGGGTTGCTGCTGGTGAACTAATATTCATAATCGTAGAGCAAAGAAATTCTACCACAAAATGCAGGAAGTTCAGCAATTTTGCAAAGAAAGAGACGATATGGCAGGCTTTGTCTTTGATTATATGTCAAATCTTCCGCTAATTCCTGTCCAATAGATTTTCTACTATCGGCAGCTGTGGGTGTATGAATTTTGTATTCATAATTTGAAATCGGGCGAAGCATACTTTTATTCCTACCATGAGGGTCTTGCTAAAAAAGGACGAAATGAAGTATGTACTTGTTTGTTGCACTGCATCATGGAAAACCTAACTTTCATGTGAAGCAGTTGTATCTGTTTGCTGACAACTGCCCTGGCCAAAACAAGAATCATACTGTTCTTAGATTCTTAAACAATGACGCACCTTATTCCAGAGATACATTATTGCTTTCTCGTGCGTGGTCACTCATTCAATGCATGTGATCGCGACTTTGGTGTCGCAAAAAGGAAAATAAAACGAGAGGACAGGATATATACTCCAGAGGAGTATGAAACTTTGATATGTTCATCGTCTCAGAAGAACAACTTCAGAGTCATAAACCTAGAAACAGAAGATATTCTGAACTTCAAGTCGTGGTGGCCAAACCACTACAAAAGGAATGCTAACTCAGTGTGCTCTTATGGTAGCAAAACAAAAGTGAAGTTTCAGATGTCTATGTACAGCCACTTCACTTTCCATTGCAATTCACCTTTGATCATTGAAGCCAGGGCATCCATTGACGATCATTTAGTCCAGTTTTCACTGCTCAAAGGAGGATGAAATGCAGATCTTCCAGATCAAAAAGCATATAGTGAACCTGTTCCAATAAACAGGAAGAAGCTAGATGATCTAAAGAAAGTTCTGCATTACATACCTGAAGAGCACAAGCCATTTTATGACACTGTCTGCTAGTGGCCAGCAAAGGATGGAGAAGACAAAGCTGACTGAAATATACCTACCATTGTCTGCATTTGTGACTGTATTTTGTATACATCATAAATAAACTTGTATGCAGAAAACACTCTTTCATAGATATCTAACATCCGAAACATATAATCTTTTAATAACATGATCACTCCCTGCAAACAGATGGCTAGTGGCCTCACCAATGTCATCAGGTTCGAAAAGGGGTCATTTCCAGTACTTTTAAACTGGATTACTGACCACACTCAATATCTAAATTAACTTGTAATGGTGTATATTGTTTCACCCTGGATTCCATTACTTCGTAGCAACTCCACGTCACCATGCTTAAACCCTTTGTGTAATAAAACAGTTTTTTGTCCCTCCTGAACAATTTACTTTTCAGGACATGACCCTTTTCCTTTCTCAAGCTTTTAAATAAATTCTCAAGTTTTAAAATAATTTCTCAAGCTTTTAAATAATTTCTCAAGTTTTAAATAATTTCTCAAGCTTTTAAATAATTTCTCAAGGTTTTAAATAATTTCTGAAGCTTTTAAATAATTTCTCAAGGTTTTAAATAATTTCTCAAAAATAATTTCTCAAGCTTTTAAATAATTTCTCAAGCTTTTAAATAATTTCTCAAGGTTTTAAATAATTTCTCAAGTTTTAAATAATTTGTCAAGGTTTTAAATAATTTCTCAAGGTTTTAAATAATTTCTCAAGCTTTTAAATAATTTCTCAAGGTTTTAAATAATTTCTCAAGCTTTTAAATAATTTCTCAAGGTTTTAAATAATTTCTCAAGTTTTAAAATAATTTCTCAAGGTTTTAAATAATTTCTCAAGGTTTAAATAAATAATTTGTTTCTGAAGGTTTTAAATAATTTGTCAAGGTTTAAATAATTTCTCAAGGTTTTTAAATAATTTCTCAAGGTTTTTAAATAATTTCTCAAGGTTTTAAATAATTTCTCAAGGTTTTTAAATAATTTCTCAAGCTTTTAAATAATTTGTCAAGGTTTTAAATAATTTCTCAAGGTTTTAAATAATTTCTCAAGCTTTTAAATAATTTCTCAAGTTTTAAATAATTTCTCAAGCTTTAAATAATTTCTCAAGTTTAAAATAATTTCTCAAGGTTTTAAATAATTTGTCAAGCTTTTAAATAATTTCTCAAGCTTTTAAATAATTTCTCAAGGTTTTAAATAATTTCTCAAGTTTTAAATAATTTCTCAAGGTTTTAAATAATTTCTCAAGGTTTTAAATAATTTCTCAAGTTTTAAATAATTTGTCAAGGTTTTAAATAATTTCTCAAAGTTTTAAATAATTTGTCAAGGTTTTAAATAATTTCTCAAGCTTTTAAATAATTTCTCAAGGTTTTAAATAATTTCTCAAGGTTTAAATAATTTCTCAAGGTTTTTAAATAATTTCTCAAGGTTTTAAATAATTTGTCAAGTTTTAAATAATTTCTCAAGCTTTTAAATAATTTCTCAAGGTTTTAAATAATTTCTCAAGGTTTTAAATAATTTCTCAAGGTTTTAAAATTTTCTCAAGCTTTTAAATAATTTCTCAAGCTTTTAAATAATTTCTCAAGGTTTTAAATAATTTCTCAAGGTTTTAAATAATTTCTTAAGCTCTTAAATAATTTCTCAAGTTTTAAATAATTTCTCAAGGTTTTAAATAATTTCTCAAGGTTTTAAATAATTTCTCAAGGTTTTAAATAATTTCTCAAGCTTTTAAATAATTTTTAAATAATTCAAGGTTTTTAAATAATTTCTCAAGTTTTAAATAATTTCTCAAGGTTTTAAATAATTTCTCAAGGTTTGAAATAATTTTAAAAAGCTTTTAAATAATTTCTCAAGGTTTTAAATAATTTCAAGTTTTGAAATAATTTCTCAAGGTTTAAAATAATTTCTCAAGGTTTTAAATAATTTCTCAAGGTTTTAAAAATAATTTCTCAAGTTTTAAAATAATTTCTCAAGGTTTTAAATAATTTCTCAAGCTTTTAAATAATTTGTCAAGGTTTAAAATAATTTCTCAAGGTTTTAAATAATTTCTCAAGGTTTTAAATAATTTCTCAAGTTTTAAATAATTTCTCAAGCTTTTAAATAATTTCTGAAGCTTTAAATAATTTCTCAAGGTTTTAAATAATTTGTCAAGGTTTTAAATAATTTCTCAAGCTTTTAAATAATTTCTCAGGTTTTTAAATAATTTCTCAAGTTTGTAAATAATTTCTCAAGTTTTAAAATAATTTGTCAAAGTTTTAAATAATTTCTCAAGTTTTAAAAATTTCTCAATTTTAAATTTTTTAAATAATTTCTCAAGCTTTTAAATAATTTCTCAAGGTTTTAAATAATTTCTCAAGCTTTAAATAATTTCTCAAGGTTTTTAAATAATTTCTCAAAGGTTTAAATAATTTCTCAAAGCTTTAAATAATTTCTCAAGCTTTTAATAATTTCTCAAGGTTTTTAAATAATTTCTCAAGGTTTTAAATAATTTCTCAAGGTTTTAAATAATTTCTCAAGTTTTTTAAATAATTTCAAGGTTTAAAATAATTTGTCAAGGTTTTAAATAATTTGTCAAGGTTTTAAATAATTTCTCAAAGTTTTTAAATAATTTCTCAAGTTTTAAATAATTTCTCAAGGTTTTTAAATAATTTCTCAAGGTTTTAAATAATTTCTCAAGTTTTTTAATAATTTGTCAAGGTTTTAAATAATTTGTCAAGTTTTTAAATAATTTCTCAAGTTTTAAATAATTTCTCAAGCTTTTAAATAATTTGTCAAGGTTTTAAATAATTTCTCAAGTTTTAAAATAATTTCTCAAGTTTTAAATAATTTCTCAAGTTTTAAATAATTTCTCAAGCTTTTAAATAATTTAATCAAGGTTTTAATAATTTCTCAAGTTTTAAAATAATTTCTCAAGTTTTAAAATAATTTCTCAAGCTTTTAAATAATTTCTCAAGGTTTAAAATAATTTCTCAAGCTTTTAAATAATTTGTCAAGGTTTTAAATAATTTCTCAAGGTTTTAAATAATTTCTCAAGGTTTTAAATAATTTCTCAAGGTTTTAAATAATTTCTCAAGTTTTAAAACAATTTCTCAAGGTTTTAAATAATTTCTCAAGGTTTTAAATAATTTCTGAAGGTTTTAAATAATTTCTCAAGGTTTTAAATAATTTCTCAGGTTTTAATAATTTCTCAAGGTTTTAAATAATTTCTCAAGTTTTTAAATAATTTCTCAAGGTTTTAAAAATTTCAATTTTTCTCAAGGTTTTAAATAATTTCTCAAGTTTAAAAATAATTTCTCAAGCTTTAAAAAATTTCTTAATTTCTCAAGTTTTTAAATAATTTCTCAAGTTTTAAAATAATTTCTCAAGGTTTTAAATAATTTCTCAAGTTTTTAAATAATTTGTCAAGTTTTAAATAATTTCTCAAGTTTTTAAATAATTTGTCAAGTTTTTAAATAATTTCTCAAGTTTTTAAATAATTTCTCAAGATTTTAAAATTTTTTTTAAATAATTTGTCAAGGTTTTAAATAATTTCTCAAGTTTTTAAATAATTTCTCAAGTTTTTAAATAATTTCTCAAGTTTTTAAATAATTTCTCAAGCTTTTAAATAATTTCTCAAGCTTTTTTTCTCAAATAATTTCTCAAGGTTTTAAATAATTTCTCAAGTTTTAAAAATAATTTCTCAAGTTTTAAATAATTTCTCAAGGTTTTAAATAATTTTTCAAGGTTTTAAAATAATTTGTAAAGGTTTTAAATAATTTCTCAAGCTTTTAAATAATTTCTCAAGTTTTAAATAATTTCAAAGCTTTTAAATAATTTGTCAAGTTTTTAAATAATTTCTCAAGGTTTTTAAATAATTTCTCAAGGTTTTAAAATAATTTCTCAAGTTTTTTAAATAATTTCTCAAGGTTTTAAATAATTTCTCAAGGTTTTAAATAAATTAAATAATTTCTCAAGTTTTAAAATAATTTGTCAAGGTTTTAAATAATTTCTCAAGGTTTTAAATAATTTCTCAAGTTTTTTCTCAAGTTTTAAAAAATTTCTCAAGCTTTTAAATAATTTCTCAAGGTTTTAAATAATTTCTCAAGTTTTAAATAATTTCTCAAGGTTTTAATAATTTGTCAAGTTTTAAATAATTTCTCAAGTTTTAAAATAATTTCTCAAGTTTTAAATAATTTCTCAAGGTTTTAAAATAATTTCTCAAGTTTTAAATAATTTCTCAAGTTTTAAATAATTTCTCAAGTTTTAAATAATTTCTCAAAAAAATTTTCAAGTTTTAAATAATTTCTCAAGCTTTTAAATAATTTCTCAAGGTTTTTAAATAATTTGTCAAGTTTTAAATAATTTGTCAAGCTTTTAAATAATTTGTGAAGGTTTTTAAATAATTTCTCAAGTTTTAAATAATTTCTCAAGGTTTTAAATAATTTCTCAAGCTTTTAAATAATTTCTCAAGCTTTTAAATAATTTCTCAAGTTTTAATTTCTCAAGGTTTTAAATAATTTCTCAAGGTTTTAAATAATTTCTCAAGCTTTTAAATAATTTCAAGGTTTTAAATAATTTCTCAAGTTTTAAAATAATTTCTCAAGCTTTTAAATAATTTCTCAAGTTTTTAAATAATTTCTCAAGTTTTTAAATAATTTCTCAAGTTTTTAAATAATTTCTCAAGTTTTTAAATAATTTCTCAAGGTTTTAAATAATTTCTCAAGGTTTTAAATAATTTCTCAAGGTTTTAAATAATTTCTCAAGGTTTTAAATAATTTCTCAAGGTTTTAAATAATTTCTCAAGTTTTTAAATAATTTCTCAAGCTTTTAAATAATTTCTCAAGTTTTTAAATAATTTCTCAAGTTTTTAAATAATTTCTCAAGGTTTAAATAATTTCTCAAGTTTTAAAATAATTTTTCTCAAAGGTTTTAAATAATTTCTCAAGCTTTTAAATAATTTCTCAAGGTTTTTAAATAATTTCTCAAATAATTTAAATAATTTCTCAAGCTTTTAAATAATTTCTCAAGGTTTTTAAATAATTTCTCAAGTTTTAAATAATTTCTCAAGGTTTTAAATAATTTCTCAAGGTTTTAAATAATTTCTCAAGGTTTTAAATAATTTCTCAAAGGTTTTAAATAATTTCTCAAGGTTTTAAATAATTTCTCAAGGTTTTAAATAATTTCTCAGCTTTTAAATTTTAAATTTTCTCAGCTTTTAAATAATTTCTCAAGGTTTTAATTAATTTCTCAAGGTTTTAAATAATTTCTCAAGCTTTTAAATAATTTCAAGGTTTTAAATAATTTCTCAGCTTTTAAATAATTTCTCAAGGTTTTAAATAATTTCTCAAGGTTTTAAATAATTTCTCAAGCTTTTAAATAATTTCTCAAGTTTTAAATAATTTCTCAAGGTTTTAAATAATTTTCAAGGTTTTAAATAATTTCTCAAGGTTTTAAATAATTTCTCAAGGTTTTAAATAATTTCTCAAGGTTTTAAATAATTTCTCAAGGTTTTAAATAATTTCTCAAGGTTTTAAATAATTTCAAGTTTTAAATAATTTCAAGGTTTTTAAATAATTTCTCAAGGTTTTAAATAATTTCTCAAGCTTTTAAATAATTTCTCAAGGTTTTAAATAATTTCTCAAGCTTTTAAATAATTTCTCAAGGTTTTAAATAATTTTTTTTAAATAATTTTTTTAATAATTTCTCAAGGTTTTAAATAATTTCTCAAGTTTTAAAATAATTTCTCAAGGTTTTAAATAATTTCAAGGTTTTAAATAATTTCTCAGGTTTTAAATAATTTCTCAGGTTTTAAATAATTTCTCAAGGTTTTAAATAATTTCTCAAGGTTTTAAATAATTTCTCAAGGTTTTAAATAATTTCTCAAGGTTTTAAATAATTTCTCAAGCTTTTAAATAATTTCTCAAGGTTTTAAATAATTTCTCAAGTTTTTAAATAATTTCTCAGTTTTAAATAATTTCTCAAGGTTTTTAAATAATTTCTCAAGGTTTTAAATAATTTCTCAAGGTTTTAAAATAATTTCTCAAGCTTTTAAATAATTTCTCAAGGTTTTAAAATAATTTCTCAAGTTTTTAAATAATTTCAAGGTTTTAAATAATTTCTCAAGGTTTTAAATAATTTCTCAAGGTTTTAAATAATTTCTCAAGGTTTTAAATAATTTCTCAAGGTTTTAAATAATTTCTCAAGGTTTTTAAATAATTTCTCAAGGTTTTTAAATAATTTCTCAAGGTTTTAAAAATAATTTTGAAATAATTTCAAGCTTTTAAATAATTTCTCAAGGTTTTAAATAATTTCTCAAGGTTTTAAATAATTTCTCAAGTTTTAAATAATTTCTCAAGGTTTTAAATAAATTTCAAGGTTTTAAATAATTTCTCAAAGTTTTAAATAATTTCTCAAGTTTTAAATAATTTCTCAAGGTTTTAAATAATTTCTCAAGGTTTAAATAATTTCTCAAGGTTTTAAATAATTTCTCAAGTTTTAAAGAAGTTTTTTTAAATAATTTGTCAGGTTTTTAAATAATTTGTCAAGTTTTTAAACAATTTCTCAAGTTTTTAAATAAAAATGAAAATTACGATTTAAAAAAAATTTTTTTCATGAAGCAGAATTACAGTGTTTTACATTTAATAATTTTCATTATCGTGCAGGATGGAGGAATGGAGGAAATAGTGTTGAATATTTCGAAAATTTTACTGCTGTAAGCTGTACCTGAGCCCTTAAAAAATTTTTAAAGTCCTGCAGGTATAGGCGGCAGCTGAGAGCTCTGGTGGATTGTACTTGGACTATGCGACAGTCCCTGTGCAATCCATCGGGGTTCTCAGCTGTCTTCTATACCTGTTGGACTTAAAAAATTTTTTTTTTTCCGTTTTCCTGGTGTAGGCAACAGTGGAGAACCCTGGTGGGCTGTATGTGGACTATCCGGAAGTCCACGTACAGTCCACCAGGGTTTTCTGCTGTTGTCTACATCTTCCTTCCCATGTTTGCAGGATGTAGGCAACAGTGGAGAGCTATGGTGGGTTGTATGCGGACTATCCGGAAGTTCGTGTACAGTCCATCAGTGTTCTCTGCTGTTGTCTACGTCTGTGCATGTATATACAGAGTATTTGAGGAGGAATAGTAAATATTTTAGGGGGTGATAGTATGGACTGCTCTGAGTAAAAAAGTTGATATAAACATGTGTTGAATTTTGATTGTGTACAGAGGTACAGCTGTTTGAATGTAATCCAAGGAGAGGTGTTAAGCAAAGGAACGTGCACTTTCTTTTCGTGTGTTGCTACTCCAGCTGCTATGGACTTATTTATCAATTATCATTTTTGTTTCGAAGCTCAAGTTATGAAGTAATGCTTTAATTTGCATAATTGAACATTTTCAACTGTGATTGTGATTTGTTGGTCAATTCTACTGTATTGTTTAGGCATACTGCATGTATTTACAAATGCTGTTTATGCCGGTATGGTATATTTTGTGTATGGGTTTCCATTACACAATATATTCCATATCGGCATACTCATCATTTGTAAATACGTGTGGCATGCTTGAACGATACTTTAGAATTGTCCAAGTAATCACAATCACAGTTGAAAATGTTCAATTATGTAAATTAAAGCATTACTTCATAATTTGGCCTTTGAAACAAAAATGATAATTGATAATAAGTCCATAGCAGCTGGAGTAGCAACACACGAAACGAAAGTGCATTGAACGTGATCATTTTCCTTTGCTTAACATCTTCTTGGGTTACATTTTAACAGCTGTATCTCTGTATCCAATCAAAATTGAACACATGTTTATATCAACTTTTTTACTCAGAGCAGTCCATACTATCACCTTCTAAAATATTTACTGTTTCTTCTCAAATATTCTGTATATACAGAAAATTTCCCTCGCCAAATTATTAGGCGCACGTTTATTTTGCAACATAACACACATATTATTGAAATAACACAAGTTAAAACATTTTGAAAGCAAGATAAACATTTTAAAAGTAATATTTGTTAAAAATATTTTAAAAATAATTATTTTGAACGGTTATTTTGAAAACAACATAAATATTTTTGAAATAACATGTTTAAAAAGTTGTTTTTAAAATAATAGTTATGAAAAAATCGTTTTAAAGCTTGAAAATATTTTTAAAATAATATTTTTTGAAAAATATTTTAAAATAATTGTTTAGAATTGATAGTTTTGAAAAACATACGTATTTTTGAAATGATATTTAAAAAAATTTTTTTTAATAATTTTTTGTCAAATAATATTTTTAAAGTGTAGAAAAATAAAAAATAATTTGTATGAAAAAATATTTTTAAACTTTGAAAAATATTTTTAAAATAGTATTTTTACAAAATATTTGTTAAATAATTTATTTTCAAATATTATTTGAAATAAATTATTAAAACAATATTTTGTAAAAATTATTTTTTAAATATTTTTCAAAGTTTAAAAGTATTTTTTTTTTCATACAAATTATTTTCAAAATATTTTTCTACACTTTAAAATATTATTTGATAAAAATTATTTAAAAAATATATTTTTTTTTAATATCATTTCAAAAATACTTATGTTTTTTTCAAAACTATCAATTCTAATCAATTATTTTAAAATATTTTTTAAAAAAATATTATTTTAAAAATATTTTTCAAGTTTTCAAACGATTTTTTCATAACTATTATTTTAAAAACAACTTTTTAAACATGTTATTTCAAAAATATTTATGTTGTTTTCAAAATAACCGTTCAAAATAATTATTTTTAAAATATTTTTAACAAATTACTTTTAAAATGTTTATCTTGCTTTCAAAATGTTTTAACTTGTGTTATTTCAATAATATGTGTGTTATGTTGCAAAATAAACGTGCGTCTAATAATTTGGCGAGGGAAATTTTTTTTTCATAAGTTTCTGGCGCTTGTGCTGTGCTGATGACGTCAGATATCTAGGTCTCGTTTGTATGGGCAGAAGTGGCTCGCTCAAGTGGAGAGAAAAGGAACTTTTCTAGTTCCTTTTCTCTCCATTTGAGCGAGCCACTTCTGCCTATATAAACGGGGCCTAGATATCTGACGTCATCAGTACAGCACAAGCGCTAGGACTTATATAAAGTATAAAAGGAGGTATAAAAGCTGGACAACTCGCTTATATATTAAGTATTTTGGCGGGAAAAAGTTTTGAATGAAACCAGGTAACAGGAAGTGGGCAAATTCAAATTTTTTAGTACAAAAAACAAGACATAGAGGGTGCAACATAAACCATTTATTCAAGAAAAACAAAGAACTTAATATACAAAGATATACACAAGAAAACATACAAATAATATATATATATATACAAAAATAACACAAAAAAAAATACAAAAAAATATAAAAAAAACTATAAAAAAATAAAAAAAAAACCACAAACAAAAAATATTTACAAACAAAATAATACATCAAACAACTTAGAAAAAAAAAAATAGACATATTATACATGACAAAACACGCAAAATAAAGATATACACAAAGGAAAAACACAAAAACAAACAATATACAACAATTATTAAACCAACAATTTATACAACAAAATACACTATTTTATACATGAAATAAACCTGAAAAGAAAACACAACATACATCTTTATTTTGCGTGTCATTTTCGTGTATATTACCCGGCAAAACAAAGTTCTAATGCAATCTATACGCAATTTTATCGTAATAGACGCACGCGCTTTACTGCCGGGTAATACACAATCCATATTCTCTCGTTAAACCAATTTACGCTATCTCAATGTTAAATTACACAATTATCTAACATAATCACAACTAGTTTCGACGTCGCAAACGCTACTACTATTGAAAATGACTAAAGTGCCTGTTTCTACTACAAATTTCCGTGAATTTCTGCAAATTTAACAATTTTGAACCTCAAATTTGCATAGTAATACACTTATTACGGTTCATTATGAAGCAAAACAATAATAATTACAGACAGCAAACAACACGACAATCGACATGAATCAATAGATTAACAACTGCGACAGCGTCTATTACGTGAGTAAATATGGTAAAAAACAATACATACAATTCTCGTAATAACTGTATTGCAGCTGTCATTTCAAAAACATAGTTACACACACAACAATAAATCATAATACACTTCAACAATGAAATGTTTCTACAATCTCAACAACGAATGTAAGCAAATATGACCAACACTTGAAAGCATTCATCCAAAGCTACAGAAATTTACCAAGTCGAAATATGATACAATCCTTGAAAAATATAAACAGATCGACAAAACTCAAGAAAACAATTAAATACTAAATCAAAGACAAAACACGTTCATTACGAAATAATGGACAAAAGCAAAAAGAAAACTTAAAACTCTGTCACATCAATCAACAAAACACGCTGAATCAAAAATAAACTCTCAATAAAAACCAATTAATCCCTAAAAGTAGGGCCACAAATACACGAGATATACACCCTGACCACAACAGGAACGACGTTTATTTCAAAATATAACCTCAAATTATTCTCTGAAAGCAGAACACGAGACATACACCCCAATGACAACAGAAACGACATTCATATATACATATCAACGGTAAACGGAATAAAACCAATTAATCTCAAAAAGTAGGACCACAAATACACAAGATATACAACCTCACTAGTATAAACTCATCGACAAAAGCTGAATAAAACGAATTAATCTCACAAGGTAGAGGCAGAAGTACACCCATCAACACAAACGCCAATTGGAAAACAAACCCATCGAGAATAGTAAAGAGAAAACTGATAAAAACGATCTCTAACAAAGTAGTGACAGAAATACACAAGATACCCACAACAGAAAACACGTTGATTCGGAAAATCGAAAACAAAACTGAGCAGAACAAATTAATCTTGAAAACAAGTGCCCAAAATACACCCTGACCACAACAGGAAAGACAAAACAAATTAATCTCACAAATAAACTGCTCCTAAAGCAAAAACAAAACCAGTTGACCGAAAAAGTAGGGATAGAGACAGCAGAGATGGCTCTCAAAAGAAGGAAAACAAGACATACTCCAAAATACAAATGGAATCCTTGCTCAAACAAAACAGACGACTCTGAAAACAGGAAATAAAGACGAAGCCTACACAAAAATCATGAAGCAAGAAGTTCTTAGCACGATAAGGAAGCTCAAGAAAGGCAAAGCAGCAGAGGTAGAGCTACTGAACAAATGTCTACAGCTAGGTGAAATCCCAAGTGCATGGAGACAGGCCACATTTAAGGTTCTATACAAAGGAAAAGGGCCCACAAACAATCCAAACTCGTACCGAGGAATCGCCCTAGAAAACATCTTAAATGCAAGGCTAACAAGGGCAACAGACTGGAAAATACCCAAACAGTAATTTGGTTTCAGAAAAGATCATTCTACCCTGCAAGCAGTGGAAAACTTACTCAAAGACATACACGAAGCCCTGATAAAACCTAAACACAAGTTCTATGCCAAAAGAAACGTGGAACTACAGTAAAGCTTTTGATAATGTAAACAGGAAGCAAATGATTGAAAAGCTAGGAAACATGTAAGAACTGGACGGACACACCCTAATCACTCATCCACAACATACTAGCTCTCAAAATGTCATAACAATAGATGTCATCACTCAAACTAGAGGAGTTCTCCAGGGGGGCCTATTCAACATGATGACAACAGACATAATCCAGATATGTCGCCCATCAGTAAAAATTATATCTACACTGATGACATGGTGCTTGGGTCAACAGCTACAAGAATCAATACACAACCTCGCATCATGGGCCAACAAATACGGTTTCGACATCAAAACATCAAAAACTATGCAGATGGTATTCAGAAAGGGTGGTCGAAGGCTGAAGGTGACCACATCCAACTCCAGAACATCACTCTTCAAAATCACAAACGCCTACAAATACCTTGAAGTAACACTCCAAACAAGCAAGATCCTTCAGAATACACAAAAAAAAGAGCAGCAGCAATAATAAAAGCTATCCATTACATACAAAATATCACAAAAACTGTCACTGGACAAAAGCCATGAAATTGTTTCAAACAAAAGTGCTAAAACAAACATATGGAATACATATCACATGGACTAGCCTTAAAAAAAGAGATCAAAACGCTTTCGAAAAAGTGAAAAAATAGCAAGATTCCTAAAAGCAAATCACAATAGGGATCTCAAAATTCAAACCATCCAGACTAGCATATGAGTTAGCAAACTAATTAAACTTTCCAAAAAGATCTAACCAAAACAAAACAAGAAGCAGCGCTCAAAGAGGAAAGACAACAGAAGAGAAATGAAGTACCGAACAACTTCTACACAACGGACACGATGACCGATCGGAGCTGGACTGGACCAAACAACAAGATCCGCAGTGCATGGGTTTCACCACAAACTCTGCAGAAGGTCAAACTATCACGACCCATCACCGGAATGCGTGTGTAAACTGTGTGACAAACCATGTGCAACATACCACTTCAGTGAGTGCTTAAAGAGGAAATCACTGCTGCACATTTGTGCGCACTTCTCATTATTATAAATACACAATATACAAGACTTTGACTAAAAAATATCAACCCATCAGCGAAAACAAACAGTAAACTTAGTAAAACGAATTAGGGCAAGAAATAGACAACATTTATATCCCCATCACAAAAGAAAAGATGTTCATTCAGAAATACAAGCCCATGGACAAAAGCAAAACCAACTCATCTCAAAAAGTAGCACCATAAATGCACAACACAAACAACATTCATTGAAGAAACACAAACCCAAAGAGAAAACTGAGTAAAACGAATTAATCTCACAAAGTAGTCACAAATATACAAAATATCCATCCCAATCACAACACAAAACACACTGATTAAAAAATATAAACCCACAGAAAACTGCTAAAAAATAATTAATCTAACAAAGTACAGACACTAATACACCCTACCACAACAGCAAACACGTTGATCGAAAAATACAACCTCATCTACTAACGTCCACAAAAAAACTCTGTAAA
This sequence comes from Periplaneta americana, assembly GCA_025594305.2. NCBI lineage: Eukaryota > Metazoa > Arthropoda > Insecta > Blattodea > Blattidae > Periplaneta > Periplaneta americana. The sequence goes on from JAJSOF020000033.1 coordinate 13,610,078, forward strand.
ACAAATTATTCTCAAAAAGTAGAGCCACAAATACACAAGACATACACCCCAATCATAATTAAAACGACATTCATTGAAAAATTTATAAGCAACAACAAAAAAAAAACTGTAAACTGAGTAAAACCGAAATCTCACAAAGTAGGGACAAAAGTACGATATACACCCTGAACACAAAAGAAATGACATCGATTGAAAAACATAAACCCATCAAGAAAAACAAAGACAAGACCAACTAAAACGAATTTATCTAACAAAGTAAGGACAGAAATACAAACCAATCGAGAAAAAAAAAAACTAAGTAAAACGAATTAATGTTAAAAACTACAAACAGATATATAACCCGATAACACCTAAGAAGCTCATTCGGAAATAAAACCCCTGGACAAAAGCAAAAAGAAAACTGAGTAAAACAAATTAATCACGATTGAAAAACATAAACCCATCGAGAAAAACAAAAACTAGACCAACTAAAACGAATTTATCTAACAAAGTAAGGACAGAAATACAAACCAATCGGGATAAAAAAAAAAAAACACAAGTAAAACCAATTAATGTTAAAAACTACAAACAGATATATAAACCAACCACAACACAAAAGACGCTCATTCGGAAATACAAACCCCTGGACAAAAGCAACAAGAAAACTGAGTAAAACAAATTAATCTCAAAAAGTAGTGCCAAAAATATACACTAGATGATACACCCTGTCATCAACAGAAAAGACGCTGAATTAAAAATATAAACTCGCCAACAGAAATTTCAATAAACCAAATTCATCCCAAAAAGTAGGACTACAAATATATAATATATACACCCTGACCACATCTGAAGAAACACTGATTCTAAAATATCAACCCATCCAAAGAAAGCCAAAGGACAATTGAGGAAAACTAATTAATCTAACCATGCAGGCACTGAAATACTCTACATACACAGCCTGATCACAACATTGATCGAAAAATATAAACTCATCAACAAAAACAAACAGAAAACCAACTAGAACGAATTAATGTAACAAAGTACGTACAAACGCAAATACACTACAGTGAGGCCACAAAGTCCCATTACCCCATATGTAAATTTAAGTTACTATCTTTCTGTTTCAGATCATATGAACTAAACGATGGCTGATATGCCTAATTGCACCACTGAGCAACATGTTACTGCAAGTTGTTGAGTCCATGCAAGAAATCAAAGAGAAAAGAGTCGCACACTCACTTTCTCCACCATTTTAACAGGATGCTCCTACGAAACAAACAATTTTCAGATGGGAACACAATCTCTTCTCCACAGGTGATGTAAAGGACAAGAAAACTATACTCTCGGCTCCACAAGTAAAGAACCCTGGCCTCACACCACTTCTGCACAGATGACAGTGATTGACAGGCCAGTTAGGGGAAGCTGTTGCCATACACAATGCTCTTGGCTGGACTCTTTAAATGTATTTTCTTTTGCAACTGGTTCAAACACTTTCAAAATGGAAAATTCACAACACAGCATTCTCCGTGGTCTCCTGGTAGTATCTTTGTCCACAGTTTCACTAATTGGGGGAGCGTGTCAGTCAGATTTATGGCTTCCTGAACTCAACCCTGCAACAAAGGTTCTTTACTTGTGAAACCAAGAGTAAAGAATTGCCATTCATTTTCTTTGTTTGTTTATAATAGTGGTAATACGATGTTGAGTCCTCACTCTAGATATACACCCTGATCACAACTCAAACAATGTCCATTGAAAAATATAAACCCACCGACAAAACTGACTAAAACAAATTCATCTAACAAAAAACAAATACACTAGATATACACAATCACAACTCAAACAATGTCCACTGAAAAATATAAACCCACCGACAAAACTGACTAAAATGAATTCATCTAACAAAGTACAGACACAAATACACTAGATATACACCCCAATCACAACTCAAACAATGTCCACTGAAAAATATAAACCCACCGACAAAACTGACTAAAACAAATTCATCTAACAAATACAGACACAAATACACTAGATATACACCCAGAACACAACTCAAACAATGTCAATTCAAAAATATAAACCCACCAACAAAACTGACTAAAACCAATTCATCTAACAAAGTACAGACACAAATACACTAGATATACACCCAATCACAACTCAAAGGATGTCCATTGAAAAATATAAACCCACCAACAAAACTGACTAAAATGAACTAATCTAACAAAGTACAGACACAAATACACTAGATATACACCCCAATCACAACTCAAAGGATGTCCATTGAAAAATATAAACCCACAACAAAACTGACTAAAATGAACAATTCATCTAACAAATACACTAGATATACACCCAGATCACAACTCAAACAATGTCCATTTAAAAATAAATAAACCCAAAAAAATACTACTAAACTCAAAATTCATCTAACTGAAAATATAAACCCACCCCAGAAAAACAACTAAAACAATGTCATCAACAAAAAGACACAAATACACTAGATATAACCCCGACTAAAACCAATTCAATAAATAAATACACTACTAAAAAAATACCCAGAACAACTCAAAGCATGTCAATTCAAAAATATAAACCCACCGACAAAACTGACTAAAACCAATTCATCTAACAAAGTACAGACACAAATACACTAGATATACATCCTCATCACAACTCAAACAATGTCAATTCAAAAATATAAACCCACCAACAAAACTGACTAAAACCAAATTCATCTAACAAAGTACAGACACAAATACACTAGATATACACCCCGATCACAACTCAAACAATGTCCACTGAAAAATATAAACCCACCGACAAAACTGACTAAAATGAATTCAAAATCTAACAAAGTACAGACACAAATACACTAGATATACACCCCGATCACAACTCAAACAATGTCAATTCAAAAATATAAACCCACCAACAAAACTGACTAAAACCAATTCATCTAACAAAGTACAGACACAAATACACTAGATATAAATCCTCATCACAACTCAAACAATGTCAATGCAAAAATATAAACCCACCAACAAAACTGACTAAAATGAATTTAAAATGAATTAATCTAACAAAGTACAGACACAAATACACTAGATATACACCCCAATCACAACTCAAAGGATGTCCACTGAAAAATATAAACCCACCAACAAAACTGACTAAAATGAATTCATCTAACAAAGTACAGACACAAATACACTAGATATAAACTCAAAACTCAAACAATGTCCATTGAAAAATATAAACCCACCAACAAAACTAAAATGACTAAAACCAATTAATCTAACAAAGTACACAAATACACTAGATATACACCCAGATCACAACTCAAACAATGTCCATTGAAAAATATAAACCCACCAACAAAACTGACTAAAAAACTGAATAAAACCAATTCATCTAACAAAGTACAGACACAAATACACTACATATACACCCCAATCACAACTCAAAGGATGTCCACTGAAAAATATAAACCCACCAACAAAACTGACTAAAATGAATTTAAAATGAATTAATCTAACAAAGTACAGACACAAATACACTACATATACACCCCCAGATCACAACTCAAACAATGTCCATTGAAAAATATAAAACCCACCAACAAAATGACTAAAATGAATTTAAAATCATCTAACAAAGTACAGACACAAATACACTACATATACACCTATCACAACTCAAAGGATGTCAATGAAAAATATAAACCCACCAACAAAACTGACTAAAATGAATTTAAAATGAATTAATCTAACAAAGTACAGACACAAATACACTACATATACACCCCGATCACAACTCAAAGGATGTCCACTGAAAAATATAAACCCACCAACAAAACTGACTAAAATGAATTATCTAACAAAATACAGACACAAACACAGAACATAACATCAAAACTCAATGTCCATTGAAAAATATAAACCCACCGACAAAACTGAATAAAACAATTCATCTAACAAAATACACTAGATATACCCCAATCACAACTCAAACAATGTCCACTCGAAAAATATAAACCCACCGACAAAACTGACTAAAACGAATTCATCTAACAAAGTACAGACACAAATACACCTTGATCATAACTCAAACAATGTTGATTGAAAAATATTAACCCACCCACAAAACTGACAAGTACAGACACAAATACACTAGACATACACCCTGACGACAACAGAAAAGACACTGAATCAAAAATATAAACTCATCTACAAAGGGCAACAGAAAACTGAATAAAACCAATTAATCTCAAAAAAAAGTTGGCAAAGAAAGACACAATATATACACCCCAATCACAACAGATAAGACATTCATTGAAAAAGGAAACTCGACAAAAGCCAACAGAAAACTATTCAAGAATACAAATTCATCCAAAAAAAAAAAAGGGGGGGGGGGGGGAGGCAGCAAAACACAAGATGTGCACCCCAATCACAACAGAAACCTACTGACAACAACAAATTAATCACAAAAAGTAGCAGCAGCAGCAGAGAACAATACCTAACAACAAACGTTGTGGCACTTTCAGGTACTTCATTTCTAGAGTGAACACGACAACCCAAGAAGATGTACATCCAACAAGAACAACCAACTATACCTAAAACTCCTATCTCCATCAATGTCAATCATGAGAAATGACCAAAAAAAAAAAAAAAATAAATAATAGATATGCCATACAGACAGTAAGCACACATTACATATAATTGTATGTACCTAATTGTTACAATTTATTGTTGTGTGTGTATCTAGCTTAACACAATAACAAATTATCACATTTACTCACATTATAGACGCACTTTTCCCCATAATCTTTGCATCAAAAATATATCCCAGTCAATAATTACAGCTCATTTCCACATCACACATTCCAGTAATATTCTCCAACTGTAACTCATTTCACTTTGCAATCTGCCATTCAACTTGTATATTTACACTGACCAGGTTTCATTATAAAGTTACTGTTTTTTTTCCTTATTTTTCATTGTAAGTGTAATTGCACTTAACAATTCAATCACACTTATCCTTACATGTATCAATTGGTAAGCTATTTTCAATTTTCAATTATTTTCACAAACTGGGCTGCATACATTATCCACTGGTGTCTATAATGTGAGTATATACAGTAAAGTATGAACTCAGATACAGTGTATACAACAATATGAAAAATAATCATTAGCAGTGTCATTTCATTATAATCACTTTACGATCACCTGACTCATGAAAATACTTTCATTTCAGTTAATATTTCCTACAACAGAAACAAGCAATTTCGCACCCTCACCCAAAGTAACAAATAATTATTCACACTAACATTACATTCTCCCCATCATTAAGTAAATAAACTCATAATTCAATCTCATTTAACTGAAACAAGGACACTCCATTCCCTTTCATCAGCAATATTTCAAAGACAAATTATCATTCTCACGCTAACATTGCTTCCCCAAATTATGCATAATTCATTGTCACACACACCAAATGAATGATCTTTTAGTCCTTCACAGTACTGCAAATGTATCATTGCAGTCAAGCACCCAAAAAGCAGTTGGCAACACTCACTTGGCCAAGGTCAAGGAACTTTATACTGTTTCAACATCCCCACAGTGACAAGCGTTGCAGATAACAGTCAAGCCCAAAAGAATGTTTTTACACGTGTGTTCTGACAGACTTGAAATGTTCACATACAACAACGTGTTTTTCTAGTGGACAATGTGTTTACAGAAGGCAGGCAATACACGGCAAAAGTTCAACAATTTCTAGAGCAGTTTCAAAACTCCAAATTACCATATCATGATCCTATTTACAATTTCATTAATAAATTTCGTCACACCAGTTCTGTACAAGATGTTAACAGAAAATAAGCTTTTAGATATCTCTGATAGGAAACTTAAAATCGTTCAAGAAATTCACTCCACTGACAAACATTTCCTACATTAAGTCACGATGGTGCAAGAATTTATTTCCTGTTCCCACAAAAACGATGGTCTGCATGAATTAAAACCTGCCGACAACGAGAAACATATTCATTATTGCAAACAGTTCCAGAGGATGATTCCACATCATGGTGTTTTACACATGAAGCCTGGTTTCACCTCACACATTACATTAATTCCCAAAATACCAGAATTTGGTCATCTCAAAATCCACATTCTGCAAAACAAACCGAACTGCATCCAGAGAAAATTGATATTGGTGTGCTATATCCTAATCTACAATTATTGGCCCATTTTTTTTATCACACGTCAATTGTCAAGTTTACTGTTCCAATATTCTTTCCTTTCATTCCAAGTTAAACAACAGTTGCTAAATGGTTTTTTTTCAACAGGTTAATGCTACAGCTCACATATCTCACATGTCCATTAATTTCTTACGACACATTTTCAGAGAGAGAATAATTTCGCAACAACTATGGCCTCTGGGATCCCCTCATCTGACTCCACCCGATTATTTCTTTTCAGGTGCTGCTAAGTCGACACTACATGAAGACAACCCTAAAATAATTCATGACCTAAAATTGGCAATAAGAAATTCTACAAATTCTGACACAAAACAATATTTAATATAACACGTGTGAATCTATGCCTTCAACACAATCGAGGACCATTCTGAATCTTATTTGAATGGGTAAGTTAATTTATTATTATTATTATTATTTCCTTGCTTCTCATTATTTATTTATACCATATTTGCTTTTCTCTCTCTTTACGGTTTCCTCTTTATTCATTCATTCATTCATTCATTCATTCCCACCAGTCTCCCACTATCCCAATACCAACAGAGTTTCGTACTCATTCCTGAAGGGTTCATTCCACTCAATGCTAACACGCCTACATATAACCAGGGTTACCACTACATTCCTCGTATCTACTGGGTTCTCGCTTATTCCACTACTGTGGAGCAACTTAAAGATCACACTGTATTATGTTATGCTCAACAATGAAATATGTACAAATGTGCATTTAACTTTAATTCTCTATGAAACCCTTGCTTCATTCAAGATATCGTAATTATCAATTATTGTCTATCAAAATTCCCAATATTTTCAAATTTCAACTTTGCTAAGACATTTCCAATTACACAAAGACACAACAAGATCATATCATTAATGCAAAAATCACACTGCTAATAATCATTTACAATCAAAAGACACAACAAGATTACACATCCAAAATTCACTGCCTTTTTCTCATGTACACAACACAATACAATTCATTTCATGTTTTTCACAAACCACTTCATTTTCCACTACACTATGCCAGCTGATATTTTCAACTACATGCAGTTATGTTCACGAAAAAATCTCTAGAAAACCAGCTCTGATGCAAGTTTCCTACTCCTATTGCATTATCACTAAAGAGCAGAAAAATGTTACAAATTTCCCAAATATGAACATCAACAATAAACTATATTCGCAAAGTTGCTACATGAAAACCGGCAGCTATTTCAATTTCAAATATTTTTTACGAACAAGGAAAAACTGTGACGTTCCAACAAATCTATTACTATATCATACAGGATGTCACCAAAATATTTCAGAACAGCAGCAGTTCAGTTATCATTTATACACAATCATACCAACGGCCAGAGTGGGAGAAAGAACAAAGCTACAAATCAGCTCGGGCAAACCGGGTTAGTGGCACAAGAGGAAGGAGAGATTCAAAAATGCATCAACAAAGCACAAAACATCAATTAAGTAACACAGATACAAGAAAGACCACTGCCAGAAGAGAGTCAAGAGTTAGTTGATCAAAAAGGTATACGTGATACAAAAGAACAAGGCCAGCCAATGTACTTACACAAAGTCAACAATGAGAATGCAAGGGATAATAGCAATAGAAAATGAAATGCAACTATAAATATATAGTAACAAACACAAAGATAAAAATATGGCAGAAATAAACAGCAATCAGGACTAGTACTATATAGTAACAGTGTACCAAGGAATAGTGAAAAGTATAAGTGAAAGTGGAAGAAAGATCACAAACAAAATGTGAAAATTGTACATCAAATACTAAATCATAAATATTACATAATCAATGATTTCACTAGGGCAAATAGTTTCGATAGATAAAAAAGAGTGACAGGGAAACTAAAAGGCACCTACAAGGTCATGAATAGTGATAACTACAAATTTTACATCAACTTGTAAATGATGCATAAAAAAAAAAACTGCATGCTTATGGACAAAACAGGACCATGGAAAAAAACTAAGATACAATTAATATATAACAATAGAAAGAGATAGTCACTACTATAGATAGCATTTACTAAGACCAAATATTAACATCATTGCATAAATAGCAAGTAATTAAAGGAGTGTACGAAGAGTATTACAAAGAAATAGCACAACAGCAAAATACAGTTATGGTGTCACCTAAATACACAAATGTTAAAACACACCATGATGATACTCATGGTGTTAAATCTTACCGCAATCAGCTGGCATATTGCAAGTCAATATCTATCTACTTTGTCTTTCCTATAAGGTAAGAGCACCAGTAGTCGACATGTTAAGGATTTTCTTTTCATCCTCCGACTGTACTTTACTCTAAGAAACAATTTTAAAAATTGACATCTCAAAATCCCTACTTTAATCTACATCTGTGTTAATATTTTTATATTGAAAAATACATTTAACAATAATCTCTTGACGTGCACCTATAATTGACACATTATTTTATAGTCTCAAAAAATTATGTGAGTGGAATACACAATAAAACACCTTGTATAACTTATTAAGCTTTTATTGCATTAGTATTATTATTTTACAACAACTTTAATTAATTTAACACAAATACTTTAAAACACCACTATAAAACAAACAAGATCAAATTATTTCTCCTTCACCTTCACTGGCTTTTTTTTTTCTAAAGATATCCCCCTTATAGTCCACTCTTGAGTCTTCAAATATATCCAAGAAATTTTGTTTTAATCTCCTTCAAATTCTGTTTTACTTGCATTAACACTTTTCAACCCATTATTTTTACTTCAACAATACAGAGGTAAGTAAATCTCCCCAAACATGTTTCACCAGGAAAATTTTCATAGAATGTTTTATCAATGTCAGACTCCTATCATTAATTTAATAATATGCCTCATCAGAACAATTTTCTTAACATGCATTTTCATCTATATTCCACAACTGGAATCTTCTTCCCTACCAGAGATCAAGAGCGTGTATACCTAATATGCTTCACCAGGACGATTTTCCTACAATGTTTTATCAAGCTCAGACACCTGTCATTCATTTTCAAAATATGCCTCATCAGCACGTTTTTCTTAACATGCATCACAAGCATTTTCTCCTATATTCCCCTACCGTGGATCAAGAGCGTGTATACCCAATATCCTTCACCAGGACCATTTTCCTACAATGTTTTATCAAGCTCAGACTCCTGTCATTCATTTTCAAAATATTCCTCATCACTACGTTTTTCTTAACATGCATCACAAGCATTTTCTCCTCTATTCCCCATCCACTATCTTTTTTCCTACCATGGATCATGAGCGCGTACACCTAACATGCTCATTCTGACATTTCTCTCTTTCTTTCTTCCATCCTTCCTTCCTTCCCTTCCTACTTTTTTTTTCTTTTACATATTCTAATACTTATGGTGAGGTAATGACAGCAGCAATTCTTTCTCTCTTTCTATTTTGGTGCTTTTCTTTCAACAGGGCAAGGTCAAAATAAAGTGCTTTTCAACGGTCAACAACTTTCTAATAGTTCAACTGCCTGTGGTGTTGTTGGCATAGTTGGTTCTGGTTCAACTGCCTATGGTGTCATGGGCATAAGTAGTTCTGGTTCAACTGGCTGTGGTGTCACAGCCGTAGGTGGTTCTGGTTCAACTGACTGTGGTGTCGCAGACCTAGGTGCTTCTATTTCAAGTTGTAACTTATCTTTCATTGTATTTAATAACTTGTATTCATTTCAAATTTACTAGCAATAAAATAAATATAAATAAAAACATATGAAAATATATTGTTATGTTTTCTTGTAGCTGTAGGGTCTTCACTATCTTTCAGAGAATCCTCTATGGAGCAGGCTCCATTATTTTCCTGCAAAGTTTTCAATTTGTCCATCAAACCACACTACATGTTTCTCCAACAGACGTGCTTCATCTCTTAATTGCTGGGAATATTCTTCAATTGTTTCATCTAAAAAAAATGCTGACACATTGGGTACTTAAGGTTGACAGCACCTCTCAACTATAGTTTCTAAGAGTTGCAGAAGAAAAAAAGAAGGATATTCATGCACTCTGTAAGAAGCATGTTTAAACTAGTTGTAAAATGTAATATTAAGTTGATATAGCTGTCAACCTTACAGAAAACACAAACTCATTCTAAAAATAGGTGTCAACTATAGGTGTCCTGCCCACTATAGGTGCTCTTACATCTACAGGGTGAACCATAAGTAATGTCATTAATTTCAAGATATTCAGTTCTTTAAAACTTTATAATACAATTTTGTTCCATTCTGCTTCCTTTTCGAGAAAAAAATTATTTTATATGAAACATCTCATAGTATATTTTGGGAAAGCTATTCAATTAATTCCCAGTCACTTTAAGAGAGGACTGTATTACAATATAAAAAATGAAATGTACACAAATTTGATCCAAACCAATCAAAGCTTCTATTCTGCTGTGACAACACTCTAAAGTTCTCGGGACAGATGCAGCTCACGTATGCAAAAAAAGAAACATAACACAATTGCTTTCAAATATGACTCGGAAAATTTCATTTCTTCCATGTAAGTCTACCGAATACTACTTTACAATACTCACAGTTCACCCTATATATAATCTGTTCTAATGTACTGTGCATTACAATTCTTTCCAACCTTAAGCTGAGGACATTCCTCTTCAAATCCTTCACTTCTTCTCAAGTCCTCTTGAAATCCTTCACTCCTGATGTCCTCTTGAAATCCTTCACTCCTCCTGATGTCCTCTTGAAATCCTTCACTCCTGATGTCCTCTTGAAATCTTTCACTCCTTCTGATGTCCTCTTGAAATCCTTCACTCCTTCTGATGTCCTCTTGAAATGCTTCACTTCTTAACAATCTTGCTCGTTGGTCTCAGCAAAACCTGTGGTCATCCCCTGGCCGGCAGACAAAACATCTGCAGGAGAAATTAATAACAATGTCAGCTCAGTGTTATCCAAAATGTCACATCTTTCCTTTCTTCTATTTCCTCATTGCTTGTACTATTAACTTAGTCTAAACAGACATCCCAATTTTGCCGGGACATTCCCTGTTTTCACACAATTGTCCCAGTGTCCCAACAAAAACTTCACGACACTTGCATTTCTCACATTTCAGAAGATATGCGAAATACAATATTTCCTCTATTATTTCATTTTATCACTACCAACAGCACAAGAATTCAACATCATTACAAAAATGTCTATGTTCTAAGGCAATAAGATATCGAAAAAGTATTTCACTAAACAGCAGTGCAATGAGGTCAAAATCAATTTTCTACCTCCACGACCACAGCATTCCTTATTGTTATTTCACCTAACAGGACTGCACTCAGGTTGAAACAATTTCCACAATACCACCCCCCCCTCTCTAATATTAAAACGCTCTACTTCAAAACAGTTTTCCTTTCAAACTGTACCTACCACAACACTGTTCCACATTAATAATAAAATTCTAAATTATAGACATCAGCTCAAAGAATTTTGAGTGACCACAAGGGTCCTGAATACAATAAACATGTACAATATAATGTCATGTGATACATTAAAGAAAAAAAGAAAGTTAAATGTTGAAGGTAAATATAAGTTGATTAATTGAAATTGAGATGATGATGTAATATTTGAAGAGAATCCTTGATAATATTTATAAGAATAGACATTACATAATCAAAAGGAATGTCAAGTTCCTTAAGATAATTCCACGTGAATTTTGTGATTCAACCTCTACTGCCAAACAGCAAACCAATGACGGACCATTGTTTAAGAGGGGCATTGTACTTTTGAGAAAGATACGGCAGACAAGGTTCATATATGGACTTCTTCTCAGTATCAACTTCGGTGGCCTGATTTAGGTTTCTTTCGAAACGGATAGTAGGGTCAACAACAAGAGCCCGTTTTAAGCGTCCGTTGATAGCAATAATGTCTGCCCGTCTAAAAGAACCATCTCATGATACACAATGTACTTCCTCATGAATCTCCCAATTTAAAGTTTTTAACGACATCGCCAAAGCATGTCGTACACGATGATGTCTAGCATTGATCAGCAGCTCGCCTTTGGGGCATTGTCCAAGCACGTGTCCATATTCAAGTCAGAAGCCAAATTCTAAAATCTCGGCAGCATTGAAAACAATATCCATGACTACGATTTTTAATCAACTGTACCATTTCCAACATTTCTTAAATTCAATCCACAGCTGTGATCTGTGTGACACAAGGAAATACTTATTTATCAACATAACCATACTTTCAGCACAAGGTCCGTGGACAGTCAGTTGCTGTCGCTCTCACAGGTCCCTTCATAACAGCCTTTAAAGAGAAAGTGAAGGCGCTGTAAATCTGTGACGTCACCACGGGAACACACTCCACTGTCATCCCCTTAACTTGCGCTGCCTTTATTAGTAATTACTGGAATTTAGAAAACGTGGTGTGTTTTTCATTTGGTATAGACTTTGCTAGTGTGCTGTTTATAATAGGCCTATAATGTTACTATTATAGCATGAAAAATGCCAAATTGTGCGGTGAGCGAGTGCCAGAATTATAGCAGGAAAACTAAAGGCTTGAGTGTTATTTATCATATGTTTCCCTCTGAGCCAAAGCTGCGAAAGATTTGGGAGATTAAATGTTACCGAAAGGATCAAATTAATCTTAAACTGTCGTAGTTGTTCCGAACATTTTACATCTGATTCCTATGAGCGTGATTTCAATGCCGAGCTTTTGAACATATCAGCAAAGAAAAAATGAAATTAAACGCCCAACCGTCGCTGAATTTACGGGTGTGCTATGTGAAAAACAGTGCTAGAAGTAAACGTGTAGAAGAGACAACTTGCAGAAAAAGGTTTTGTCTGAGGTACATGTAAGTGAAAAACTACATGCAAAGACAAGAGTGCAGCAGGACGATCCATTGGGTGTGTTATATTTCGTCTATTCGTTAGAAAATGAGGAACTGGATCTCAAAAAAAGAAAATGAACAAGTAAAGAAAATGAAAAACTTAAATTAGACATTTAAAAGTTAGAGACTAAATTAGAAACATAGGCTAATACAAAAAGCAAGCATATTTTAGAGTCAACCAAAATTCACAACGTCAAACAAAGTGTTTAAATCACTTAGTAAATGGAAAAGTGAAACATTTATTACCTAAAGTGTTCACTCCAGGGCAAATAAAAATGCTTATCAGCGGGAAAAGAAAGCAAAGATGGGAAGAATAAGATATAATTCTGGCATTTGCTCTGCGAGCAATTAGTGATAAACTGTACAATCATTTGAGATCACAGGTGGAAATTCCTCTAGCAAGCTTGCTACTCTGCAGTGTTGGGACAAAAAGTTTTCCTTTTCTCCTAGTATTCTTACACCGAGACTGAAAATTTTAAAACAACAGGGGCTGTCTTTGAGTGAAATGGATAAGTTATCAATGTTACAATTTGATGAGATGAATGCCAATGATGTGATTTGTTACAATCGTAAGGATGATTCGATATTGGTCCCTCACAAAAATGCTCAAATTGTAATGATCCGAGGATTGGTAAGTGAGTGGATGCAGCCCATCTATTATAATTTCGATAAAACAATGAACAGAGAGCTACTGTTCGAAATTATAACATAAATTGAAGCGGCAGGTTTCAGAGCTGTGGCAATTGTTTCTGACCTGGATGTCGGCAATGGAAGACTGTGGAATGAGTTACAAATAAATGTAAATCAAACCTGCTTTTCAAACCCTGCTTGAGACAAAAATTTGCGTTTTTGCAGATTTGCCCCACCTGATTAAGTTGTTAAGAACCATTTTATTAACAGTGGGTTTCAGTTGCAAATGCAGCCATTGGAACTTATTAAATCCAAATTCTTCAAAGTTGTAACATTCCCCAAAATTACATTGGGGACAACATTACTGTGCAAGAGAATGATAGCTGCTCTTTTCATACCAACTGATTAAATATTTGGTACCCGAAAGTGAACAAGTTCATGAATTTTTTCAAATCATAAAAGACTTCATAGATGTAATGAACTCGGGAATTCCGAAAGATCCTGCACACAATAAACTGAAATGTGTCTTCGGGATTAACCACAAGGAATAAGTAGAGATATTAGATAGAATGGAGGAAACAATAAAAAAACTGAGATTCAGAAGCAAAGTGCCTCAGTAGAAGATTCAAGTGGAGTAATAATAACAAAGCAAGTTTTTCAGGATCTCGTGGACATTTCTCATGAAAGCGTGAACAAAATCCCTGAGGAAATAAACCCATTAGAGATAAATATTGATGATAGAATTGACATTACAGATCTAATCAAAAGGAAAGAAATAGAAGCACTCAGATATATTGCTAAAAAATGTAACAACAGAAATGTTAATTTCGGATGCTAATTCCTATCAACAAACTCCAGGATGGATAGAGGTCGTTACACGTGGTGGACTGGTTTATCCCTCATCCCTCTTCTCACTGGATGGCAACAATTTTATTGAAGAGTGTAAAATTATATTTAGAACATTTCATAAAAAATCAGTCAACCGAAAAAAGAATGTAATAGGCCGTTTCTTTACATTTTTGAGGGAAAAGCTTCCAAACGAAGATCCGGAATTAGTCAAGTTATTTAGTAGAGCACAAACATTTTTTAGAATCCGTTATCTAAATAGATGCAAGCAGGACATCAAAAGAAGAAACTGTATGGAGCAGAAACAATGGTTGCAGAGCTGCTCGTCACGTCCTTCACAAGACTAGGTGAGTTAGTTTAAATTTTGTGAAATATTCCTGAAATAAATTCTTCTATTTTAAAAATCAGTGTTAAAATTGGGATATTTTCACTCCCCGCTGATATTGGAATCCTTCCTCAAACACTTCACTAAAATAGGTTAATTTACAAAATATTCATTTAAAAATCCTGTATAAAATTCATTATTAATTAGTTTTAGTGCACACTCTACTCCAGTGTTAAGGGAAATTTAATACATTTTGCATGCGTAATGTAAATTCTGTCGTTCACATGTGTAGTTTTTATTTATTGAATACTGCTTTGATTAATATTTTGAGGCTCAGAAACAGAAATTGAAGTGTAAAATAAACTAAATATATTGTACAATGCATATTCGTTAATAACTTTCTTTAGAATTCGACTCAAATATTCTACAAACGTTAGAGATACAAAAGCAAGTTGGTATAATGAAGCATTCATAATAGTTTTCATATTGCTATAAGAATTTGGAAAGTAAACAATCATTGAATTTTAAAAAAATGGGATATTGTAGTGGGAGTTCTACCTCTAATCCTTTACTCCTCCAGTGTGTGTTTAAATCACTTTGTTATCGCTAGAAAGTGCAAGCTGAGGCTTCACAATGAGTATAGTGTCCCCGTGGTGACGTCACAGATTTACAATCTTCTTGACTGTCCCTTTAAACGCTGTTATGAAGGGACCTGTGAGAGCGACAGCGACCAACCGTCCACAGATCTTGCTTTCAGCATACTCTTGCCAAACAACACTAAAGTGCAGCGATGCAAAATTGTAAATGTACGTTTTTACACTAATCAATAATTTTTCGGCTCCTTTGCGTTCACATCTTGCCTCAATACTCAATACTTTTACCATACGTGCCATTCTAACTTTACACACCCATTACACCTACGGGTGAAGCCACGGTATTTCTGTTTAAAAGAGACCAAACATAAAATGAGTGAAAAACAATTGTGTAATACATCATTTTAAAGTTTAAAATCTCTATTACTTAGATCCATGGATAATTTTGCAAAATTTTCAGAATTTTGAAAGGGAGCTTCAAAATGTTTCCAGTGGTGTAATTTTGTGTTACATACAGGACAAAGTTTAAAACGGCTTAAATTTTAAATAATTTATTTGAAATATTTCTACCTATGTTTTCAAAGACATGTACTCAAAAGTCTTTCATACCATACATTTACAAGATTTATTCAATTTAAAAGTTAGTGGTATTCTGTTAAAAATCAAGTCAGTGTCCCATACATAACAAATTAATCGAAATTTTTAAACTTTGTGCCTTGTTATCAATGCAAAAAAAAAATTTTTTATTTCTTTTTTTAAGTACCATGTTATATTGTAACTGAAAATACATCAACATAAAAAATGTGGGGTATGAAATAGGCATTAAATTCTATTTTAAAATATGTTACTAATGGGACCATTTCCTTATATATTAAGAAAATTCCTTTTTAGGGAGATATACCTTCTGTAAAATTTGAGAATTTATCACGTAGTCAGGTTGTCAGCATTATAGAGGAAAAGTCAACTCTCTATTATGGCTGTGGTATACATTATAGCAACATATAATTAGTAGCCCATACATAAAAAACTTGATAATTAAAAAGATAAGTGTCATTACTTATACGGTTTTAGTACTGCTGTTTCAACTATTGTGATTTTAATCATTATAATAATTTAACTTGCAAAGGAAGTTTTTGTTTCACTTGATTAGTTATTTTTTTATTCATAAATATTGGTTACAATATGATGTAATAAGCTTACTCTTCATGGTCTGCCATTATTATCCACTTGTAAAAGTATGGCTCATATGACAGTTGCAGAAAGTGTGAGAAAACATAGGCAAAAAAATTAAATAAAATAAAGAAAATCCAGAGCTTCGGGAAAGTGAAGAAAAAAAAAAAAGAAAAAGAAAAAGAAAGAAGAGGAGAGAGAGAGAGAGAGAGAGAGTATATAGAAATACTTAAGAGATGTAAAATGAATAAGAGAGAGGTTGATCAAGAAAGAATTTGGGGAAACGGAGGGGAAGAGAGTTCAAAGAGAGAGAGAGAGAGAGAGAGAGAGAGAGAGAGAAGTTACAAGCTGCTCAACCTCAGATAACAGAGCATCAACATCAAAGATTTCACCACAAGTAATAGGCAAGGCATTCAAGTGGGTTGAACCTCTGCAGGTGCATCATTAAATAAACCATAATTTAATTTTTCTCCCAACATTTCCAACAAAACAAATTCTTGTTCTTTCCAACACCATTCAAAATCTGTCACCTTCAAAGGTAGAAAATACTTTCTGAAAACAAACTCTATTTCATAAGTGATCTAAAGGAAACAAAGAAACGGGGTGATGCACTAAGTGAAGAATAAAAGTGTCAAGTGATACAGTTCTACAGAAGGAACGACATAAGCAGAATAACATCTGGAAAGAAGGAATATGTTTCTGTGAAAAATCGTGAATCTCGAAAGCGGAAACAAATACAAAAGCATATTTTAATCGTGAAAATTCAAGAGGGATAAGTTACTGTTCGTTAAAAAAAAAAAAAAAAATCATAATTTTAAAATAGGATTATCCATGTTTAAAACACTGAGATCATCAGAAGCATTTCCATCATGCAAAGTTCACAATGTATGCATGTGCTCATATGAAAACATAGAAATGCTTGTGGAAGGGCTGAATAAAATAAATGCCAATATTTGCACTTCCAGCCGATAAAACTAAGATGATTGAATCCTAAATTCAAAATTTGGGTATGTAAGGCATACTTTGAAACAAGCTTTCAGTTATTATTGTTCAGTTAAATTGAATAGGACAACTTAATACGTAACTTACACTTTTCAGAAATTATATTTTTGTGATCAGAACATGTAAAGGAAAATCTTTGATGTGATAGCACATGTTAAGTATATATTGTAAAGTAATGCTCAACACCAAAAAGCATTTTTAACTATAAGTAATTTCAGAAAAAATTAAGTGCAAATAAACCAGTTAATAAAGCCTGATTTTCTACTGTCCCTTACAGTTCTCAATGAACAAGCAACCGAGTAAGACGTGATTGACCGCGAGCCTGCTATACGGAAGCCGTTTCATAGTGATTAATAAGCGAGGTGAAAGATCTGTGGAGAATGGATACCACAAGTCGATAGTATTGACAAAAAATTGGAAGATCAACAAAAGGAAAACAATATATTAAAAAAAGAAGGTGAAATACTTAGAAGAAGAGAAAAGGAGGAACAATTTAATTTTCTTTGGTATTGAAGAACAGGTGAAACAAGAGTCTATGGACACATATGAACTGATAGTAAATGTGTGCTGGGAATGGTTAAGCATTGAAATAAGTGCGCGGAATAGAAGGGCAAGTATCAAGTGTATAAAGTGTGCCAGGAGTGCGAAAAGAGGGGGCAATAGTGGAGAAAAACCCTGTCTATAATCTGAGGAAATGGTGCATCAGTGGGTTCAAATAATAATAGATTCAGCTAGGTAATGGATAAATAGAAGTGAACTGTTGTACTTTTTTTTTTTTTTTTTTCAGTGTTAAATAGTGTTATAAATAAAGTGAAAGCAATGTTGCTAGGATACGAGCGCTAATGTCTTGTGTGAGAAGAGTTTAGACAGTGAATATAATAATAGTTAAGTTTTTAGTGAAATAGTCAACAAGGGTTAGGTCTTACATATTTAATAAGTTATATGTATTGTTATTTAAAGTATTTAGTTATGAAGGTAGGAATGATTTTTAAGGGAACTGAGAATAAGAGAAGGGGAAGTAGAATAGTAGTGGTCACGTGAAAGTGAAGGGACTTGAATTTCAGAGACAGCTGATGGTAATTAGAGAATTCTCTTGTTCCCAGTCTGAATCGTTGAGGTGTCATCGTGAGCCGAAATTTATCTATCGGTCGTACCAAAGAATCAATATATACATATGTAATTCAATTTATATTGGAATATTTTTTACCCCTTGACAGCTGTACGCCCGCTTATATCATACCCGGCCTTTTTTAAAATATTACTTGAGATATTATATCTAACAAATTCAGAACATATTAAATATATTACTTTTTATTTTATATACAGAATGCAGATAGAGTATAATTTTGCAACAATTCATTGTTCAGCATAAATAATAATATTTTTAAAGACATATGTTCTAGAAAATGAAGTGACCGTTCTTTCCACAATGCTTGACATACTACACTGGCAACCTGATTACACAGATAAAATTTCGCAATAACACATTATTGGACATGGGCAATAATATTTTGAAAGATATATATTTTAGAATTAAGTAGTATATCGAAATGATAGCCATCCAAATCTTGGATTTAAAATATCGGTATCCCAATCAATTCAAATGAACAAAAATAAAGAAAATGTAAATTAATGTCTTATTTTCAGTGGGCTTGCATATATTCACATACTACATTAGGAACATGACAAAAATCTCATTGATATGCATACAATTCGTTTTCCCGTCTTTTGTATAAATGTGTATATATGTTTAGGTGTGCTCACTTGAAAGCAAGTTACGCAATTATTGACAATGTGGAAAACACGGAGATTTAAGTGAATGTCTGCAACTTTGAGTGACTATCCTTCAGCTTTATTTTACTACAAATGCTAGTTGCACTGAAATGGCAGTTACTTAAAATCGAATGGCATGTTACTGGCTATCATAAGAATATGTGGGATAAAAATATCTTTTCCTTTCGTTTTGCCAGTTAATACTGTCACTTCTATTACGTTTATCATGAGTTTTTTCACACCAATTCCTGTTCCATTGCATAATTCTTGTGGATCAATATTTCGCAATAGTACTATTGGTGATTCAATATTAAGTATTAAATTATGTGTTGGCAATCCTTGTGATTTTAAAGAATTTAAGAATTCAGTTTGATAAAACACAGTCTGCTCACTATCTACAAATGCATCGACAAATTTATAATTCGGTCCTGGACTTCGTAAAGATACTTATTGTATGTTATTTTATATAATTTTGCTTTTTCCATGGCCTCATGAAAGTCTATGTTGAATACAACAGACAATAATAAAGAACATTTGACTATAGAAGATTGCATTTTAGTACTATATATGAATGTTTGATCATATTTATTTTTATTTTTTACTTTTTTAATCAATTTAACATCCATTTTAACAATTTTAATATAGCCTATGTTCTTCTTCGGGTTATGAAGATTAAATGTGCAAACTTTGGTACATATTGGTCAAAGCGTGTAGATTTGTATAGGGAACATACATACATACATACATACATACCCACATTCACTTTTATATATTAGATAATATATTACCATACTGTACTGTCCCGTACATAATACGTATTAATTTTTTTTTTTTTCAACTCAAATGAGATTTTGGATTTCAGAGTTTGGTATAATGTAAGCAAGAGCATTCTGTTGAATTATATGTGAGTCTCACTACATCTCGCCAAAATGTAAAAAAATTGTAAAACCATCAAAATTTGTAAAAATTGTAATTGTAATATTGTAAAATGTTGACATGTTCCACATCTTAAAGCTTCATTGCTCATGTAAGATCTATGGAATAAAATAAATGAATCTGTATTTTTAAAAACTGTAAATTATATTCCAGTTCAAGAAAATGTATTGCAAAATGTCCCATACGTAACACACAAATACTGTGGCATTTGACTTCTTGGTTACTTGCAACCTAAAGGGTTTATTCTGCAAATTAATGTAGTCGTACCCCTTTCACCCTGTATACAGAGTCTATAATCCAAATCCAAGTTCTACCCAAAACTTCCATAGCACGACATTTCAATACTAGTTAGTAATTCATATTTACCAGTTTATGCACGTTTCCTGACGGGTATTTCATCCACAGCTGTCTCCCGTCTCCTGTCCCACAGCCACTTCCAATCCCCAACTGCCCCAAAATAACCTGCAACAACACACATGACAATCACATTTCTTTACAAGTGGCTCACATTTTCCACTACATATCAATATAACATGCAAATCTTCAGAAACCTAAATATCAGTGGCGGCTGGTGAGACATTCTGGTGGTGGTGGTGGTGCTGCTGCCAAAAATGAAAAAAAGATTGCGCGCAAATTACCCAAGTGAAACTGATTAATCACAGCTCATGTTTACATTATCTTAAATAATACACATTAATTAAACAGCTCGGTTCCTCGTATAGGATAAGGAAATTTTCATTATATTAGTATTTCGTGTTAATATTCTTATATGGATAGGAAGCGCGGATGTGTAAGTAAGTTTCAGAAGTAACAGGTGGACAGGAAGGCTGAAGCGACGCTACGCGGACAGGAAACATGTGTCCAGGCGTGGAGTTGACTGATGAGGGAATGTATGGACTTTGCCTGCGGGTGGTCAGTAAGATGACGCCAAGCCAGGTTCCAAAAGAGATGATCTGGTATATGTCAGAGAATTGTCAGGATGCCGGAAGTAAGGGGATGTTCTAGTTAACGAACAATTTTTGAAGTGACGTAAGTGTAATCATGGCCAATCAGGATTCTTAATAGAGACACGTGATTAATAGATAGGAGGGCGAAATTGTAAGTTTGGTGGTTGAAAGTAGAGGGTAGATTTGGCAGAGACACACAGAAGGCAGATAGACAGCGTTCGGAGAGGTCGCACTCCACATATTCTCGGCAAACCTAACTCGGAAGTATAACAATTTACGGACTTAGAATTTTTTTAGTGGGTGTAGTAACAAGTCGTGTGTTGCATTATTACTATAGGTCTGAATTCTTTTCTCTCATCACGTTATCAACTGTCCGTTATATTACTGGTGTTTTATAGTACAAAATATATAATTACGTGAACTTAGAAATTAGTCTACCAACTTGTAGGAAGTGAGAGCAGTAAATTATACACTTGGACGCGCATTTCTGCTAATCTGAAACGAACACTTAATAATAATAAACGTTTTCATAGTTCTCACCAACAACTTCTGGTGTGCGCCTACATCATTTCAACCTACGAGCACGTCTCCCAAACCCCATGTCCCGACTGTTTTGCAGCTGACCTGGGACCTCATCCTCTACCGGAGTAATCTCGAGGAGGCTGGCGCCCAAATTAATCAGTGTACGTAGTTAATTATTGACATCGACGTGCCTCCTTGAGATACTTTCCATATACGACGGAGCTGGCAGCCGAGGACGACGACCACCGGCTACCGCTTCATATTTTGGCGCCCAACGAAGGCCAACCGCTTCAAGTAACAGTTACAATAACATTTCCGAAACTAATAACGAAATTTACAGATACAGATAATGCAAAACTTTCACAGTATTGTTAGTCAAATACAAATAACTTTTATAACTAATAAAATCACTGGCAAAAACAAACGAGATAAACAGTGATATAAATAATAAACGAACACGTTTGCATTTTATTTAACAGGCCGATGAATCCAAGGCAGCGGCCTGAATAACACATGTTCATGTCCTGCACAGATCTCATGTATCGTTAACAAAAGCATCAATACTATAGCAACAGTGTAGCGATATTTAGTTGCCACAAAATGAAACAAATATTACACAACATTAACAAACAGTGTTACATAATATGAAAAAAATATTTATCTTTCTAAAAAGAACCATGACTATCTCTGCATTCAATATAGTTAAACGGATAATACTTCACACATTCAAATCTAAGTTATGTGCATTACTTTTGAATTGGCAACATTACATTAACATTTGGCGCGGAACTTTAACTTGTGTTTTCGTGCAAGTCTGCAGTTGATGGTTCCCTTCCTATACCTTGACCAAAACTACTTCCGACTTGACAGTTTAAGAGAAGGGGGAGCAGTGTTGTCATGTTCCCCATCTTTCGTGTAAGCAAGCACGCTGCGATAGAGTGCAGTAATGAACGGCTGACATGAACACATACATTTCTAACCAATTTGTTGAACACTAGGCATTAAAATTGGTGTACATTATTACTTTTATTAGTCTATTATTATTATTATTAGTAGTAGTAGTAGTAGTAGTAGTGGTGGTATTCTTCAATGTAATACCGTTAGAAAAGCATCGAAAGGATTGTAAACTGTAAAAACAGGTTTAAATTTAATACGAAGCCTTTACTTTTATGACTGTCGGTATTCTTCAATATAATGTTGTTACAAAGACGTTGAAAAAATAGTAAACTAAAAAATATTTATCATTAAAAACTCCATGGCCTTTTTCTTTTCCAATATCAATAACAGTGCTCTTATTAATTTTAACACAAGCAGCAGTTCTAATTACGACTTGCACCAAAGGTAAAAGAGGCTCGACTCTTTAACGGGGCACCTTGTACAATATTCTTTGTTCTCCGCCTGCCTTTCCTTCCTTCCGACATTGCACAAGTCACCTGTCTAGAAACTCTCGCAGAAACTAGAAAACGCACACTAGCCACACACTCCACCAATGACAACAAAGATAATACGTGTAATATAATTTAAACACAATAATTATCGATACACTAAAACAATAATACAACTAAATAATATTTTTTAATGCACACAAAGCACGCGTTAACCAGCCAACTCAGTCATTACGGGAACTGCATTCACCGTTAGGCCGTGGTATTCACGTGCAGCTTGTAAACATAAGACACGGCAACACCGTCCCGTTACCATGGTTACGCGTTTCTCGTGATTGGTTGATTTCAATGGTTGCCATGGTAACATGCTAAAGGCGCCATTTGTGAGGTCGGAAGTTGTTTTGGACAGACCATAACATCTCCAACAACCCTGCCATCTAGCGAAATTTCTGCGGGCAGAATATTAACTACCGAGTCAAAATGAATTCGGCTCAAAGTCTGCCATAAGAAACGTATATAAACTAGAATCAGTAGCCTTTTGTACAGTGTTATATGGACGTAGGCAGTGCCAACAGAAGTGGCTCCAAAGTTCGCAAAAACGCTGCAAGAGTGCATCCCATTCTGTGCGCGAGCTCGTTCAGATGAAATACGAATAAAAGTGTACAAATAAACTATTACAACTGCTTTTTAGGATATTATTTTTTGTTTATTTCACTGGCAGTGCCATGGCACACTGGCACTACCCCAAAAGCCGCCCCTGCAAATTAATGTAGTCGTACCCCTTTCACCCTGTACACAGAGTCTATATTCCAAATCCAAGTTCTATCCAAAACTTCCATAGCACGACATTTCAATACTAGTTAGTAAATTCATATTTACCAGTTTATGCATGTTTCCTCACTGGTATTTCATCCACAGCTGTCTCCCGTCTCCTGTCCCACAGCCACTTCCAATCCCCAACTGCCCCAAAATAACCTGCAATAACACACGTGACAATCACATTTCTTTACAAGTGGCTCACATTTTCCACTATATATCAACAGCAAGGCATGCAAACTCCACTGTTAATACAACATGCAAATCTTCAGAAACCTAAATATACAAAATTTAATTCTTAACTATATTCTGTGCCGGTATTATTAATACTGCTAATCTATATATATAATTTGAACTGGTAATGGAAATTACAGGAAAACGACTGGACGGATTTTAATACATGACCCCTCATTTTGAAGCTTGGAACTCAAAGTTTTTCGGAAAAATAGTACTTTTCAGTGAAATGTCAATTTCTAAACATTATTTTCCTATTTTCCAAAATCCATCTGTCGTCAGTTTTGAGAACTAGCTAATAGCATTCGCGGCCGACTAGATATTCCCTTCACTTTTTTGTAAAGGAGAAGCGAAGCGAGCCTCAAGTCAGCCGTGTTACATTTCACAATAAAACAAAACACATACTACAAAAACAATATTACACAAAGGCCATGATCTGCAAGAATGCTGACATATTTAAAGCTCAAATTAAATTGGTTATTAAAAACTTAACTTACTAAAAATAATTTACAGATTTGATTTTGTGGTGTGTAATTTTCTGGGTACAGCTGTGTATTGGATATTAAAAACTACAAAACTTGAGGTGCTTTGATGACATTATTACCACTACAAATGAAATATTATTGTAGTTAATGCCATAATGTGACTATTTTTCATTAATTATACATATTAATGCTATATTGATGATATGAAAGTGAAACGTTTTGGGGTTATATAAGTAGATGTGGAGAATAACAAATTAGATTTTGATTTCTATATTTTACTGAGTGGCAGCTATATAGTATATGTTACCGGTACTGAAAGATATAAAACTTACGTAAGATAATATTATTATTATTATTATTATTAAAAATCAAATATTTTTATAATTATTAATCAAGTGGAGTTGGGTCTTTTTCATATATTTAATGGCAGTATGGTGTACATATTTATATGCGTGGTTTTCTTCAGTATTGGCGAGAGAGCGAGAGAGAGAGAGAGAATCTTTCATTGTTATAGAAGCAAATAACTTTCCGAATATCTGGTATTCTTCATTGAAAATAAATCTGAAAAATGTTTATTTGAACATCTAATGAACTTAGTTTGCAGCATTTGCTGCAAAAGCCACTAGTTTACTACATTTCAATATAGACACTAGTTAGTAATTCATGTTTACCAGTTTATGCATATTTCCTGACTGCTATTTTTTGATCCACAGTTGTCTCCCATCTCCTGTCCCACAGTCACCTTCCAGTCCACAACTGCTCCCGACATACCCTGCAACAACACACGTTACAATCACACCTCTTTACAACTGGCTTACATTTTCCGCAACCTATCAAACAGCAAGATATTCACTGATAATAGAATATGCACATCTTCAGAAACCTAAATCCACACTACTTAAATTTTCAACTATTTTCTATGACTATTATTATTACTGCTAATTTACTGTGTCTAAATATCGACACCAGTTACAAATTCATATTTACCAGTTTATGCATGTTACTGGACTCTATTTCATCCACAGTTGTCTCTCATCTCCTGTCCCAGGGCTGCCTCCAGTCCGCAACTGTCCCAAAATACCCTGCAATAGAACACATGACAATAACATTTCTCTACAAGTGCCTTACTTTTTTCGCAACCTATGAAACAGCAAGATATGCAATGATAATGCAACATGTACATCTTCTCACTGCTAATTTACTGTGTTTAAATATCGACATTATTTTGTAATCCATATTTACCAGTTTATGCATGTATCCTAACTGCAATTTGCTCCACAGTTGCCTCCATCTTCTCTCACAGTGCAGCTTCACTACCATCTTCTGTGTCACTCCCAAACTGCCCCAAAATGTCCTGAAACATCACACATGGCAAAAGTTGTTTAAATCTCCGGTAACCCTATGGAACATCAACATACAGAAACTGCATTACTACTACTAAATGCATTACATCTTCAAGAATATTAATCCGTAACGCTTTATTCTTTATTATTGTCATTGCAATTTTTAACACATTGTAATTTGTAATCTACCGCAATTATTTCGTACCTATTCCTAAAATATCACACAGTCATCATCTAGCAAAGTCGAAAGCAAAACCGAGAAAAACTCCTCACACTCATTTCCTTCATAACAAATTTCATAATCTAGAAAAGTGGAAACAAAACCGAGCAAAACTCTCCACACTCATTTCCTTCATAACAAATTTCATAATCTAGAAAAGTGGAAACAAAACCGAGCAAAACTCTCCACACTCATTTCCTTCATAACAAATTTCATAATCTAGAAAAGTGGAAACAAAACCGAGCAAAACTCCTCACACTCATTTCCTTCATAACAAATTTCATAATCTAGAAAAGTGGAAACAAAAGAGAGCAAAACTCTCCACACTCATTTCCTTCATAACAAATTTCATAATCTAGAAAAGTGGAAACAAAACCGAGCAAAACTCTCCACACTCATTTCCTTCATAACAAATTTCATAATCTAGAAAAGTGGAAACAAAACCGAGCAAAACTCCTCACACTCATTTCCTTCATAACAAATTTCATAATCTAGAAAAGTGGAAACAAAAGAGAGCAAAACTCTCCACACTCATTTCCTTCATAACAAATTTCATAATCTAGAAAAGTGGAAACAAAACCGAGAAAAAACTCTCCACACTCATTTTCTTCATTACAAATTTCATAATCTAGAAAAGTGGAAACAAAACCGAGCAAAACTCTCCACACTCATTTCCTTCATAACAAATTTCATAATCTAGAAAAGTGGAAACAAAACCGAGCAAAACTCCTCACACTCATTTCCTTCATAACAAATTTCATAATCTAGAAAAGTGGAAACAAAACCGAGCAAAACTCTCCACACTCATTTCCTTCATAACAAATTTCATAATCTAGAAAAGTGGAAACAAAACCGAGCAAAACTCCTCACACTCATTTCCTTCATAACAAATTTCATAATCTAGAAAAGTGGAAACAAAACCGAGCAAAACTCTCCACACTCATTTTCTTCATTACAAATTTCATAATCTAGAAAAGTGGAAACAAAACCGAGCAAAACTCTCCACACTCATTTCCTTCATAACAAATTTCATAATCTAGAAAAGTGGAAACAAAACCGAGCAAAACTCCTCACACTCATTTCCTTCATAACAAATTTCATAATCTAGAAAAGTGGAAACAAAACCGAGCAAAACTCTCCACACTCATTTTCTTCATAACAAATTTCATAATCTAGAAAAGTGGAAACAAAAGAGAGCAAAACTCTCCACACTCATTTCCTTCATAACAAATTTCATAATCTAGAAAAGTGGAAACAAAAGAGAGCAAAACTCTCCACACTCATTTTCTTCATAACAATTTCTAAATATATGCCTAGACATAATCATTTATATACAGTAGAACCTCTATTATCCGTAGTAATGAAGGGGGTGGACTGAACGGTTAATCGAAAAAATCGAATAATCCGTACAATAAAATATTTTCATAAATTAAGCACATAATACTTCGTTTCATAATTTGAAATTTCTACCATGCTGCAACTATTGGTGTCTTCATACAGTATACATTGTTATGGTGGTTATAAATAATGAAAACAGTGAATACAATAATACGTACTACTTTGTTTTATTCTATTAAATTGCGTATATTTCCAATGCCAATCTTGTATTCTGAGGCGCTATGAGCCACAGTATTTCCTTTCCCAAACAGCTCAACACGTTTTCTTTGGACATTTTGCACAGAATGACTAAATGATGCATAGGTTTGCAGTTGTGTGAAAGTTCTTAGGGTCATTTCTTTCAAAGCAGATAGTGACTATTTTACAAGTTGTGAAAAAACCTCCTCCCAAACATGTTTCTACTGCCGGTAACAAGTAGCATACCTACTACGAGGGGGATCCAGGAAATAACGACCGTTTTGTTGTAATAATTAAAAAATATATATTTATTTGAAAAAACAAAGTCTGTTACATAACTCAAAGCTTCCTTTACTTCTCTACATAATCACCACCTACATTTAAACATTTGTCGTATCTGTTCACTAGCTTTAGAATTCCCGTGTTATACTCCTCTGCCGCCAGTTCATTAAGCCAGGTGTTCACTGTCTTCTTCAACTCTTCATCACTTCCAAAACGCATACCACCCAGAAAGTCTTTCAGTTTAGTGAAAAGGTGAAAATCGCTAGGAGCAAGGTCTAAACTATAGGGCGGATGATCAAAGATTTCCCAACCGAATTGATCCAGCAATTCTCGAGTTGAAGCAACAGTGTGCGGGCGGGCACAGATTTTGTGGTAGCCAAGATGTTGCGACACAATTTCACCAAGCAAAGAACGAGAAATGTCAGGAAAGGCAACATGCAATTCGTCGAGTGATGTGCGCCTGTCTTGCAAGATTCTGTCGTTCACTTTAGTCTTCCAGGTCTTCTGTGATGAGTGTCCGGGTCGAGTTTCATCGTGGACATTTGTTCGCCCATTGTTGAACATTTTGCACCATTTTCTCACATTTCTTTCATTTATTACAGTATCACCATACACTTCTTTCAATTGCCGGTAAATTTCTGCAGGTTTCAAATGTCGGGCATTCAAAATCGAATCACACTCCTCACCTCACAGTCGGCGGGATTATCAATCACATCGTTCATTTTGAAGTAACACAAAATGCACAATGGCGACTTGTTGCAACCAGTACTCACAACATTATGAGAACACATGTTAAGGAAGCCAGTTGACCTTCAAACAAGGAAGGGGAGTCAGCTGCGCGGCGAGTATGCGCGAACGGTCGTTATTTCCTGGATCCCCCTCGTACATACTGTGTAACAGTAAAGGCTGCTAATAAACCTTCCATAGAAAAAATGTGTGTTAACATATTGTACAGTACTTAGTATTTTTCTGCAGAAAAAAAAAAAAAAAAAAAATTGCGACAGGGAGACAGTCGGATAATCCACCCATCGGTTAATAGGGTGACGGATAATCGAGGTTCTACTGTACATCTATTTCATTCCAATAGTTTATAACCCTACCTTGAACATACAACCTTCTTGTCAAAGTCTTTCAAATTTTCATACAGTCCTCGTCGGTCTCGGGAAAAGCACTTGGGCAATCATCCTCTACAAGTTCATGTACAATCTGTAAATAAATTTCAACATATCATCACCTCTATCTTAAGTGCAATGTACATTCTATATTGCTACTGTTTCGGAATATCCCCCTCCCCTTTGTTAGAACTGTTAGAATTCGTAATACTTGAATCTCCCCTCACCTATCTTGTTAGAACTATTGGAACTAGTAACGCTGATTAACGTCTTAGGACAGTAGTGTCAGAGTTGTAAGCTCCAAAACCGGTTGTGGAGCTACACTCGGAGCGTGAACTTGCTTGTCTGTGGAAACACCGGAGCACGCAACGAGTCTAGTGGAGCGCTCTGCTCCGTTTAGTCTCTCTGACAACGCTGTCTTAGGATATTACAATATTTTCTTTTTTAGTTGATTATTTAACGACGCTACATCAACCACTGGGTTATTTAGCGTCGTTGAGATTAGTGATAGCGAGATGGTATTTGGCGAGATGACGCGGAGGATTCCTCAGATTACCTGGCATTCACCTTACGGTTCGGGAAAACCTCGGAAAAAACCCAACCGGGTAATCGGCCCAAGCGAGGATCGAACCCGCCCCCGAGCGCAACTTCGATCCGGCAGGCAAGCACCTTTAACCGAATGAGCCACGCCAGTGGCTTCCAATATTTTCATTTCGCCAAGGCCACAAGGCCTGAACTCAATTCCAAAATAAATAAACATAATCCTATACGGTATGCAAAATATTGCCGCCACATGAATTCTTGCACATGGTGATCGAAACGTGGGCCAGTGACCACAGAGTCCATATCGACGAGAAACCTAAATCTCGCCTATCACCAAAGGTCTGTGGAATTCATGTAGCCTGTTTCGTTTCATGGAAACACTTATCATATTCTAACAGTTCTAAGATGGGGGCGATATTCCGAAACAGTACCGGTACATTATATTGTACAATTCCTCAACTTTATTCAACGGTTTCTCAAATACCTCCAACTCATTTATAACTCTCACAGTCCTAAAAATATTCTTACCTGACATACTTATAACAATTTTCTATTCCAAAAAACACAGCACAATAATGGTCAGTGCCACACAAAATATCTTAAATTCATTCCAATTAATTTCTGTTTTTACTTCCTCCTCATATTAACCCCATACTAATCATCTTGCCAATCATGCCAAAATTAAAATGATTCCAACATTGACCCTCTTTCATCGAACCATTATCACAAGTCACTTAAAACGGACAATATGGTGCACTATATACCTACATCATATACATTATATTATATTCATACGTACAGCATAAAACTATTCTCACCTGAGTTCGTTAATTCCATAAGGCATACTTATATCCATTTTCTATTCCAAAAAACACGGCACAATAAAATTACACATTTCTGTAAGTCAGCCATATTCACTTTTATTATTCACCAGGATCGCCAACACAGTATCCGCAAAAACACTACTTCAAAAGTTACCAAATTCTTTATTACTTATTATCAATATAGAAACCTTTATTTTTTCGCTTGACGATGTTTAAAAAGTTTCTAAATCCCTATTTCAGCAATATAAAAGAGAAAACAAGGTCTCGGCCAAAGTCACTTTCAAATCATTACATTTAATGACAAAATAGCTCTATTGGCAACACTGCTAATCATCTCGGACTCTTCGAGACGCCGTCTCGCGAAGAAATGAACCATCATGGCGCTCAATATAAATTTAATACAATTTTAATTAAAAAACATTATCGGTATAATTACTCCATTACTATTCTCTTTTTTTCCTGTACATTCTCCTCTATCTTCTCCTATATTGACCTCTACTTTCTCCTACATTTCCTCATCTCCTCCAATCGAGTAGAAAAAACAGACCGAAAATATATTGAGACTAAACACAACAGAAAATAGTGTAGAAAATGGAAGATAAAATAGAGCATAAATTTGATAAGAAAATAGTTACACAATCTATTAGAAAATAGAGGATAAAATAAAGACAAAGTAGGGGAGAAAATAGATACAACACAAAGGACAAAATAGGGCAAAAATAGAGACACAATAGAGGAGAAAATACAATTGGAGCACAACTTACAGCACAATATTGAGGAGAAAAGAGAGAAAATACAGTAGAAAATAGCAGAAATTACACCAGAAAATAGACAGTAAACAGGCAATAGAGTACAAAATAGAGAGAATATAGAGCAGAAACTAGAAGGAAAACAGAAGAGAAAATAGGACAGAAAATACAAGAGAAAATAGAGGAGGCAACAGGAGACAAAAATAGCTTACAAAACACAGAAAATACAATAGAAAAACAGAACAAAATACAGTTTAAAAATAAGAGAAAAGAGACAAATTAGAGAAGAATATAGAGAAGAAAATACAGAGAAAATAAAACACAGCAGCAAATATAGCACAAAATAGAATGCAGAATACAAACAACAATACTGAGTACAAAATGGAGACAAAATATCGGCAGAGAATAGACGACAGAACTGAGCACAAAGCAGAGAAAATATAAGAGGAAACAGGGAGAAAATAGAGGACAAAGCAGAGGAAAAAAAAAACAGTACACATTACACAAGTAAATACACATAATAGAGTACAAAATACAGAAGCAAATACACACAAAATACATTAACAATTAGGGAAGTAAATAGAGAGAAAATGGAGTACAAAATAGACAACAGAATACACAAAATATGGAACAGAAAATAGATGATAATGCCAATGGAAAGAGTCCGGGGTCCAGCACCGAAAGTTACCCAGCATTTGCTCATATTGGGTTGAGGGAAAACCCCGGAAAAAACCTCAATCAGGTAACTTGCCCCAACCGGGATTCGAACCTGGGCCACCTCGTTTCGCGGCCAGATGCGCTGACCATTTACTCCACAGGTGTGGACCAGAAAATACAGGGAAAATGAGAATATACAGCAGAAAATAGAACAAAAAATACAGTACAAATTTGAGGAGAAAACAGACAGAAAATTGAGGGGAAAAAACACTGACAAAATAGAGAAAACTTAAAAATACAAAGTAGAAAATAAAGAACAAAATATACAGAAAATTAAAAATACATAGTACAAAATGGAAAGAAAAAGAGTACAAATTACAGCGAAACATTGGGGAAATTATGAGGGAAAATGGATAAATTAATGAAAAACACGGGAAAAATATGCGAAATGCCAGATACATGAAAAAAAAAACGGAGAAATTAGATGAGAAGATGAACCGAAATAAGGAGAATGTTGAGGAAATATAGACGAGAAAGTAGACAAGAAAGTAAGGATGAAAAGTGATAAAATATAGGGAAAATAAAGAAAGATGCAACAAAATTAAAGGAACAAATAAATAGAAATTAGACAAGATCTAGGGAAAATAGAAGAGAACACAGAGGGGAAAAAAGAGTATAAAATACAGAAGAAAATAGGAAAAAACATTTTCTTCCCTATTTTTCCTCTGCTTTTCTTCTTCATTTCTCCTCTATTTTCCTCCTATTTTCTCTCTATATTTTCTTCTATGTTGTCTCTATTTTTTTCGTCTACATTCCTTTTATAATTCCCTCCATCCTATCCTCCATTTTCTCCTCTAATTTCCCTCTACATTCTCCTATTTTATCCTCTATTTTCTAAACCGTTTTACCCCTATTTTCTCCTCCATTTTATTTTCCATTTTCCCCATATGTTGCCTCTATTTTCTCCCCTATCTTCTCTCTAATTTCTTCTTCATTTTCCCTCAATCTTCTACTCCATTTTTCCTCTATTTTCTTCTCCACTTTTCCTCTAATTTTCTCTATTTCTCCTCTGCTTTCCCTCTATCTGATCATCTACTTCTTCTCCATTTTTATCCATTTTCCCTCCATTTTCTCCTCAATTCTCCGTCTATTTGCCCTCTACTTTCTACTCTATCACTTTTTCTCTATTTGCTCCTCTACATTCCCTTCACCTTTCCTCCATTTCCTTCTTTACTTTCGTAAACTTCTTCTTCTTCTTCTTCTTCTTCTTTTCCTCTAATTTCTCCTCAATTCTACTTCTATTTCCTTCTCTATTTTTCCGTGTAGTTTATCCCCTATTTTCTCCTTTATTTAGTCTCTATTTTTCCATCTATATTCCCTGTGTTTTTTCTCTCTTATCTCCCCTGCTTTCTTCTCTACTTTCTCCTCTGTTATCCCTCTATACTCTCCTTATGTTTCCTCTATTTTCCCCTCTGGTTATCCTCTATTTCTTCTCTATATTCCCTCCACTTTCTCTTCTACTTCCTTCTCTATTTTTCTTGTATTTTATCCTCTAATTTAGTTTCTCTTATTTCCTCTATATTCCCATTTCTTTATTCTTCACTATTTTCTCTCTAATTCCTTTTTATTGTTCCTCCATTTTTCTATTTCTTCTCCTTTACCTTCCTTCCTACATTTTCCTCGACTTTCTTCTCTATTTCCCTCATTTTTCTCCTCTACTGTCTTCTCTATTTTTTCCTCTACTTTCTCTCCATTTTCTCATCAATTTTCTTCTATTTCATCTCTTTTTACTTCTCTAATTTTTCTTCTCTTTTTCCTCTATTTTCTTCTCTACTTTTCCTTTA
Source organism: Periplaneta americana (assembly GCA_025594305.2). Taxonomy (NCBI): domain Eukaryota; kingdom Metazoa; phylum Arthropoda; class Insecta; order Blattodea; family Blattidae; genus Periplaneta; species Periplaneta americana. Next base: position 13,643,973 of record JAJSOF020000033.1, read on the forward strand.
TTCTCCTCTCCTCTCTATTTTCTCCTCGGTTTCTTCATGTATTTTCCCTCTGCTTTCCCGACTATTTTCTTCTCTTTTTATCCTCCATTTTTCCCCTACTTGCTCTTGCATTTTCTCCTTCAATTTCCCCCTATTTTCTCCTCTATGTTTCATCTATTTTTCTCCTCTATTTTGGCATTCTTTTACCCAACTATTTTCTCTTCAATTTTCCCTACATTCTTTTCTATTTTCTCCCCTCATTTTTCCTACATTTTCTCCACTATTCTCTGTCTTTTTTTCCTACGTTCATCCTATACTTTCTTCTATATTTTACCCTAAGCTGTGAATTTGGAAAAAAATTATCCAACACTTTAGTCGCTATATGTGATCTATAACTGCATATTTCCAATTGCTACAATGAATTTAACAAGTTTTAGGAAGCAGTTGAACACAACATCACTGCAAAGTACCAAATCGTACTATCAATAAATATTAGTGTAATATCAATTATTATGTACAATCGCAAAACAAACGCGATGTCAGAGGTGCATGAATCCCAGTATGGATTTGGCAATCATTATGCTATTCCAGCTGTCCAGTATCAATGACAAGTCGTCTAATATTATTTAAAATAACAAGACTATAAGAAGCATGGGAATGTACTAAATCTTAGTATCAATTTCGAAAACTATTTATCCAAGTTCCTCAGTCGGTAATGTCGATTAATTCAATTATTATGTTTAAAGCATAAACAAAAGCACTCTGACACATCGCAAATATCATGCAACAGTAGTCACTCTGCAAATGTCAATCATTCTTATACACTACAACACTATTAGGACTATGGTACTCATCTTTAAACATTAATGCAATATCAATTATCACGCACAACTATTAAACAACACTATGTGTCCTATGATGAAATGAACAAGTTCTAAGCAACAGTACAACCCTATTGCACTTCTCCAAGTGTCTATATCAAGTTAATTATTACTCAACATTATAACACCAGAAAACACATGGGAATGCACACAATTTTGTTATCAATTTCAAAAATATTTAACCAAGAGTTCAGTCCCTATTACTGTTCTATAAGTATTAGTGAAAAATAAATTATTATGTAAAAGCACAAAACAAAAATGCTATCAGACATCTATAACTCCTGCCATTAATTTAGTAATCATTACGGAACATTAAAGTTCCTATTGCAGCTGTCCAAATATCAGTATGAAAATAACACCCCAAAAGGGCAAGGAAGTGCTACACTTCTAACTTTTTCCAATTTGTAAACATTTCTTCCAAAATTCAGTCGATAATGCAGTTCTACGAGTACTAGAGTAAGTCAATTATTAACTAAAAGCACTTGCACACGTAAATAATAGAGTCCCAATTGCAGCTGTCCAAGTGTCAGTATGAAATCATCAATTATAATTGAACAATACACACCACGAGAAGCATGGCAATGTAATATAAAATTATCCAACATTTCAGTTGCTATTAGTCATCTATAACTGTCATTGTAAACACAAAAGTACAATCAATATAACAAGTTTTAAGGAGCAGTACATCTAAATGTCAATTACTATTGAATATAACAACACCACAACAAGCATGGGTCTATATTACCAGTAAATCTAACTATCACTTAAAAAAATATTTAGCCAAGAGTTCGGTCGCTATTAGTGCTCTGTAAGTATTACTGTAAAACCAATTATTATGTAAAAGTACAAAACAAAAGCAAATGGGTAGACTATCACTTCACCAAGTATCAGTATCAAGTAGCAATTACAATATAAAAAAACTGTAATGCAGTTCTATGTCTAGCAGATTTATTTACTTATTATGTAAAAGCACAAAACAAAACTACTCTGACACTTGTACAAGTCCTAGTATGGATTTGAAAATAATTATACATCAGTAGAATCTCTATATCAGCTGTCCAAGTGCAAATATGAATCGTGAATTATTATTCAACACCACAACAAGCATGGCAATGTATCAAGTCTTAAAACAAAAACCACTTTCATACATATACGAGTATAAGACTTGGTGTTTGGATAAGCTTCAGGGCTTCTACCGTGTTGTCTTGGTAGAAGACGGTAGACACAGTAGAAGCCCTGAAGCTTATCCACACACCATGTACACCAGCCGGTGAAGCCTAAGCGACTTGTCATGAATTCAGAAATCATAATGCAATATTACAGCCTCTACTGCAGCTGTAAATTACCATTCATAACAACAACACCACAAGAAGCATGGGAGTACTATGTAAAAGCACAAAATGACATTATGGAACAGTAGAATCATCAGAGTCTTATAATCCCAATTATCAATATGTAAATATTTATGCAAGAGCTCAGTTATTTTGTAAAAGCGCAAAACCAAACTACTCTGAAACTTCTACAAGTTGGCAATAATTATGCAACAGTAGAGTCTCTACAGCAGCTGTACAAGTCCCAGTATCAAGTCAACACTACAACATGAAAAAGAAAAATCTTGCTATGAATTTGGAAAATGTTTCGTTATTACTGCTCTAAAAGTATTATACCGCTAAACACAACTTCCGGTACTATCAATATTATATTGTCAACAAGACCATAAGAAGCATGGAAATGTTATAAAACTAGTTTTGAATTTCAAAAATATATATGAAAAATTTCAGTCCTGCACAAAGGAAAAGTTCTGTCAAATTTGTACAAGTCCTCACAATAATTTATACAACAGCTCTCCATCTAACAGTATCAATTCGACAATTCCCATTAAGAACAACAAGACCACAGGAAGCAAATCAAGTGCTACAATTATAATTTTCAATTTCTAAGTATTTATGCAACAGCTCTATAAGTAGAATATTAAGTCATTTTTTTTTATGTAGACACAAACAAAAGTTCTACAACACTTATATATTGGCAATTTTATGCCAATTATTATTGAAGACTACAACACCACACGAAGGATGGTAGTTCAAAAATTCTAGTTTTCAGTTTATGTAATAGCTCTGTCGGCAATTCAACTCTAGTCCATTATTATGTAAAACCACTAAACAAAAGTACTCTGAGACTTGCGAATTCCTACAATGACTTTACAAGTTTTAAAAAGAAGTAAAACCCTATTCCACAATATCAAGATAATAGATAAAGAAGACAATTATACAGGAGACTGGTCAAAGAAGACTTCCACATCAAACTACATTCCAACAACATTAACAAGGACGAGAGAGAGGTTACAACTCAGCAACTCATGGGGAAGTATATTCCAAGATCATACTTAGGAACGAGAAACCAGGTCTCCACACGTGTGCGGAGATCACTCTTTCGGACCTTATGAGGGCCAGTATTTAGGGCAACGTATCAAGGTCACTCGGACCTTATGAGGGCCAGTATTTAGGGCACGGTATCAAGGTCATTCGGACCTTATGAGGGCCAGTATTTAACATGAATACTCCCCTCCATACAGACCTCAACCGGATTGGACAACAAAGGACCAATCACACGCCAGAAAGAGAACCTATGACATATCACCGAAAGTACTCCCCCCCCATCGAGACTACTATTATATATACGAGCTCGGACCTTATGAGGGCCAGTATTTAACATGAATACTCCCCTCCATACAGACCTCAACTGGATTGGACAACAAAGGACCAATAGACGCCAGAAAGAGAACCTATGACATATCACCGAAAGTACTCCCCCCATCGAGACTACTATTATATATATATATATATATATATATATATATATATATATATACGTCCATTTTCGGTTTTCCCCTTCAAAATTTTCTAGAGCTCCTTCAGTGGAGCAGCATAACCCAGACAGGCTTGGAGCTCACATTTAGTTTCGTACAGCCCCCAACCCCTTGCAAGGACGCGTTTTGCGTACCTTTTAAATTTGTCCTCCCAATTCTCCTCTTTCGATTTCGATTTCCTTATTCAAAATTTTCTACAACTCCTTCAGTGGAGCACGTAACCCGGAGTGAGACTAGTGGCCAACAGGCTTAGAGCTCACATATTTAGTTTCTTACAGCCCCGAACCCCTTGCAAGGACGCGTTTTGCGTACCTTTTAAATTTGTCCTCCAAATTCTCCTCTTTCAATTCAATTCATTATTTCCTTATTCAACTAACACCAAGACATCGCGGTAGAAGCCCCAAAGCTTATCCACAGACCATGTACACCAGCCGCGGAAGCCTACGGTATCAAGGTCACTCTTTCGGACCTTATGAGGGCCAGTATTTAATATGAGTACTCTCCTCCATACAGACCTCAACCAGATTGGACAACAAAGGACCAATCAGATGCCAAGAGAACCTACGACCTATCACCGAAAGTACTCTCCCCATCGAGACTACTCGCAGACTATTGCTCATCCCTACATTTGTCTTAATGCCTTAGGAAAACCACAGAATACCTTAGGCAGAATGAGTTGTCTCATATAAGGGACTAGCCAATTTGGCTTTTAGGTAGGGGGTGATTGGTTCAAGACATAATCAATCACCCCTTACCCATAAGCCAAATTGGCTAGTCTCTTATATGAGACAACTCATTCTGCCTAAGGTATTCCGTAGTTTTCCTAAGGCATTAAGACAAATGTCGGGATGAGCCGTAAAAGAAATGGGCCACGGACCTATATGCCCTTCCCCATATTCCCCCTTTTCTAACAAACGATGTAATGCCCTAGTTCAGAACCTATAAATTGCCTATTTAATTAGTGAGATCACTCATTTAGTTGCAATGCGAAAAGACAGGGAACCTTTCAATTTGCAGATCCAGTGGTCTTCACCTGCCTATCATCGATATTTTCTTATCCAACTGCCCTGAAGATGACAACAACAAGCAGTCGAAATGTCAGCCACCAACACCAAGACAACATGGTAGAAGCCCCAAAGCTTATCCACTGACCATGTACACCAACAGCGGAAGCCTGCGCAAACACAAAACCCTACTGTATTTGCCCAAGTACCAGTACCAAGTTGACATTATTAGTAATTTGTTAAATTGTTCCACCGAAAATAATTTATAATATTAGTAAACTAATGGGAATTATGCAACATAAAATAATATTACATTCTAACTCTTAATTTGTAAATGTTTTCCAGCGAACATAACTAATAATTTTAGTAAACTAATCAGCATTATGCAACATATAATATTAGGAAATTGTTAACACATAATGTGTAAAATTTTTCTAGCGAAAATCGCTAATATATTATTAACACTAGAACACTTCAAGAAGTATGTGAATATAATAATTTTTACTTTAAATTTGGAAAGTATTTATCCAAATGTTGAGTTTCTATTACTGCTCCAAGTCCTGACATGAATTCAAATTATGCAATTATTACTCAACACTACTAAACAATAAAAAAAACATGGGAATATAACAAATTTTAGTATGAATATGGAACATATTAATGCAATAGTTCAGTTGCTATTACTGCTCTGTAAGTATTTGTGTAAATTTAATTTTTATGTAGAATCACAAAACAAAAACCACTGTGAGAATTGTTCAAGTCCTGACAAGAATTTAGCAACTTCTATGCAGCTGTATAAGTATTTGTACCAAATCGTCATTCACTATACAACATCACAAGAAATATGGGAGTGTTATAAATCTTTGTATGAATGTCAATAATAGTCACACAACAGTTCAGTCAGTATTGCAGATACAGCAGAACTTGGTTATAACGACATCCAAGGGACCTTAAAAATTATGTTGTTATAAACGAGTGTCGTAGTAACCGAGATTAGTATTATCAATCTAGTGAGGTGGAAAATAAAAAATAACAAACTTAATTAGACTTATTTTCGATTTATGTATCGACTTTTATGGCTACAATGAACAAAAATAAAATACACATAGGCCTACAATTATAAATACAGTATTCCGTATTAAAACAGTTTGTTCAGTACTCACCAAACTACTTTACTTAGAAGTGAAGTAATCAGTCATTTTACTCTGTTGTCTTCTACTTGCCCAATACACACTTTATAAATTACGTTCTATGTTCATAATTTCAGTTGCAATTTCACTGCTCCCTTCCTAGCTTTATAGAACATGTTCATAATTCTAATGACTTTTAAACCGTCACTCACTTCTTTTAGAGGCCATACTGCATTAAAATGCGTGCACTTAGTGAAAACTTCCTGTCGAAAGTGATCTAATACCACATGAATTCGGGCAGGTTACAATGGGGTGGGGAATCTGCCTCCATTCCAGAGGTCTATGACAGAAGGAGACTGTAAAGAATTTGTCAGGGTCAGATTTCAACAAAATATTTCTTAAAATACTTTGGTTCTTAGAAAATCTTATTCCAAACTGAGGTTGAAAATGACGTTATATGCGAGGTAGACACATATGCGTTTGTCGTATTAAGCAAAGTAGAAAAGCATATGTCTTATGGGGAATTAGTTGGGACCACAGAATATTTGACGTTATAGGTGAGGTGTCGCACAAAACGAGGTCGCTTCTGTATATAATTATCATCACTGTCAACTCAACTATTATGAAAAAACACTCAACAAAAGTAGTATGGGAATTATATAAGTGTTGGCATGAACTTGGCAATTTGTATGCAACAGTATAATCTCAATTGCACCTGTCTAAATATTATTATACAACAGCACAAGGGCAGGAGAATCATGAGAGTTGTAGCACAGATTGATTATAAGAATCACGATATCTACGTAAATCCATTATTAAACTTTCTGTTTATTTAATCATAAAATCCTGAAACGTTCCTAAATATGTTTTCTTAATGTCGCGTGATGGGGCATATATAATGCACATACTGCAGTCCCAAGCTGGCAGCTGTGTGCCAGCAGTGCTGAATACAGGTTAGCATGGAAGTTGCCATGATAACCCACGTCATCATAACTTCTAACCAATGAGGGACGCCTCACGAGACTGTAGTAAATGCATATACCCCAAGTAGCCGGTAGCCTGCCTGAGCTGGCTGTGTGCACAAAGTCGAATGGGTATAAAATGTACTGTACTATTTCTCTCACGTTTGTTTGTACCGGTACTTTGTAGTTACATTGTGTACATGTATATGGTAATCTGTATAGCTCAACTGATGAATTGTTTATGATTATAAATTGAATTAATCTACTTGATATTAATTGCATAAATTTGTATACCTTAATGAAAGTATGCTTGTAAATTAAATTATTCTGCTTACTTTGTATTGTACATATTTGTATAGTTTTGGCCGATGAATTGTATATGCTTTAAATTGAATAGTAATCTGTATAGCTCTATTGATAAATTGTTTGTATTTGTAATTTGAAGTAGTTTGCATGATATGTATTATCAATTTCTGTATATCACAATTGGTTGAATTGTTTATGCCTTACATTTAATTAACTTACTTGTTTTGTATTATACATATAGCTCAACTTATGAATGATCGTTTGCGTTTGTAAATTTAGTAATCTGATTGGCTATGTATTCTATACTTTTAGTAGAGCCATCGATGTAGCTCAGTCGGCAGACTCACTGGGCTGCTGATCCGGAGCTGTGTTCGGGTTTGGGTTGGATTCCCCTTTAGTCTTTGGTTTCTTCCGATGTTTTCCACAGCCGTGGGACTGAAGCCGGATGGTCTATAGCGAGTCCTCGGCATCAACCCCTTTGATTTGATTATCCCCCCTTCGATTTGATTACCTGGTTGGGTTTTTCAGAGGTTTTCCCCAACCAAAAGGCAAATGTCGGTTAATATTTTGGCGAATCTTCGGACCTCACCTCATCTCACTACATTTCGCCAAAATATTGTAAAAAATTGCACAAAATTGTAAAAATTGTAGAAAATTACTAAATTGTAAAACTGTAAAAATTTGTAATAATTGTAATATTGTAAAATTTTGACTTGTTCCACATCTTAAAGCTTCATTGCTCATGTAAGATCCATGGAATAAAATGAATGAATGAATGAATGAATAAGTGCAATAAAAAGTTTTGATTGTCTGGTGATAATAATAATTTAATTCAGCAACAAAAGCTAAATACTGCAATTTCACTAAAGCAATACGGGATCATGATGTTGCTATTGCACATATTCGTGCTTCTAACACACCCGCGACTTTTGGAACTGTGCATATTGGAACTGAACTAAGTGACCAAACACAACAAAGTATTATTCTACATAATAAAAAGGTAGCACGCAATAGAGACATTCTGAAAAGGCTTATATACGCCATTTGTTTACTTGCAAAACTGGAACTTTCATTTAGAGTAAACGGTAAATCAAAATATCCAACAATCGCAGTAATTATTTACAACTTTTTCACTACTCCGCCCAGTACGACCCTCTTCGAAAAAATCATTTGAAGACATCTACAGTATTCAAAGATGTATCAAATCGTACTCAAAATTATTTAATTGAATCTGTTGCCAGTGCACTTAATAAGGAAATTAAACAGCAATTACAGAAATCTGATTTTTTTTTTTGCCATATTAGCTGATCAGACAACTGACGTCTCGAATAAATCATAATTTTCTCTTGTTTATTGATATACGATTGAAGGAAGGGTGGTAGAGCAGTTCGTTTGCCTCCGTAATGTGAGGACAAAACAGCGACAACACATTCTCATCTTATTTTTAAAACATATTCAAGACTTTTCAAAGTGCAGTAAGAAACTTGTCACACAGAGCTACGATGGAAGTGCAGTGATGGCCTCTTCATTACATGGTGTCAAGCTAATATTAAGGCGCCTTTTCCACAAGCTATCTTTGTTCACTGCTACGTACACTGCTTAAATTTAGCACTGTCCTAAAGTGCTTCAAGTATTCCTGAATGCCGTATATTTTTTGCTACTCTTTCTGGGCTTACAGCGCTTTTCTCCAAATCATCAAAGCACACAAAATTTCTTGATGAATTTCTGGGTCGACGATTACCACAAGTTTCCCCAACAAGATGGAATAACTCGTCACGACTTACTAATACTTACTGTAGAGTAGTCTTTTATAATAGTATTTTTAATTTTAGGCAGTAGTTGCAGTAGGCCTAATCTTAAATACCAATGTATTTTTATAATTAGTAATATTATAAGTATTTTCATCAAATATAAATAGTAAGAAGGAAAAGAAAACTTGACTACGCGGCTGCTTGGGTAATCTGTTGGGCCACCGCACATCACTGATATTTATGCAACACTTCAGTCGGTATTGCAGCTCTATAGGTATTAGTGTCAAGTCAGTTACTGTGTACAAGCATAAATCAAAATTAATATGGGAGTTTTATGCATCGGTACAGTTTGTATTGCTGCTGTCTAAGTATCAGTATTGAGTCATCATTTATTACGCTAGCGCACAAGAAGCATTGGAGTGTATTAAATTTTAGTATGGATTTCAAAAATATTCGTCTAGCAGGTCAGTCATAATTACAGATATGTAAGTATCAGTATGGAGTCAATTATTATGTAAATACACAAAATAAATGTGGTATCGAAGTTTCATAAGTCCTGGCATGAGGTTAGCAACTTGTTTGCAACAGTACAGTTCCTATTCCAGCTATCTCAAGTCTCATTATGAATTTGAAATATACACCAATACAATAAAAGTCCATGGCTCTAATGAAAAACTTATTTAATTGAAACTGTTAACATTTTCTAATGCCTAAAGAGTTGCAATTTCAATACACTTCAACATGACTACCATTTATAGCACATCTAACCAAAAGTCAAAAGAATTAGGGTACAAAACCCTTGTTTGCCCAATTATGGAATATGGAGCAGTAGGTTGGGATCCATACAGACAAAACCAAATCGATTCAATAGAAAAGGTCCAACACAAGGCAGCAAAATATATCAAAATGGGGAAGGGACATGGTGAGGAGATAGTAAAAGATTTAGGGTGGGAACCTCTCAAATCAAGGCGACGAAAAACCAGACTCACCGCATTGTTTAAGGCACAAATGGGACACAAAGCATGGACTGATATCAATGCTATATTAGCAACACCATCATACTTAGGAAGGGCTGATCATATTAGGAAGTTTAAATGTAGAAAACAAAGAACGGACGTGGCAAAATTTTCCTTTGTTAACCGCACAATAGTAGACTGGAACAGCTTACCTGCGGCAATCTTTCAGGGTGGTCCTTTTAAAATCAATACATTTAAGGAAAGGTCGAGAAGATTAGACTGAAAATGTAATTCGAGGTGCAGTGTAATTATTTAAGTTCTGTCATGTAACTAATTGAGTTGATATATAATTAATAAAGTTGATATGTAATTATTTAAATTGGTAATAGTTGGGTGAAATAGAAGTACTTATAAGCTAGATTTACTTTTGCTTATCGAAGGCATTATTATAGAATAGTTTTTATTTATAGTCCTAGGTTTATTGCACCTAATATTTATAGATTTACGTTTATTTTATTTTATTTCTGTAATTGTAATTATTGTATATTATATATCACTGCCACCAGGTGTATACCCAATTGTAGTGTTAATAAATACATACACATACACCTCTCTCCACGTATTCTTCAGCATATCAATACTGACATTTTCAATCACAAGGCAGATTCTGATCTTCAAAGCATCGAGGTCAGCCAATGGTGTTCTGTATACTTGATCCTTGACGAATTCCCATACAAAAAAGCCCAAGAGTGATAGATCTGGTGGCCTTGGCAGCCAACTGATTGTCTCAGATCCTCTGCCAATCCACTGTCTGGGATAATTGTCATAAAACTTGCGTACCTCCAATGTGAAATTACGAGGAGCACCATCTCACTGATAAATGGTTCCTGCAGGAAATTGTGGCACAACATACCACTCCAACATATGTAGATAGGTTGAACCAGTCATTGTAGGTTCAGCAAAAAAGAAGGGACCTATCACACAATCTTTCAATAAACCGGACCAGATATTAACTTTTGCTGAATTGCGTTCCTGTTGAAACACAACGAATTCTCACTTTCCCAGATTCTGCAATTGTGTCTGTTGACTTTTCCTGATACGTGGAAAGTTGACTCGTCAGAGAAACACTTACACTAAAATTTAGGCCAATATGCACAGTCATTACCTTCACAGTACCCTTGACGATTCACGCGAATTTCGCATGCAGAGTTCAAATCCTTGAGGCGGCGACAAGGCGAGAAGGTGGACCGACTAAGGATGTGCACTCTGATTTTATGCAACTAGAGATTTCCAAGTAAGTAATATTATTTCAAATAAGCAATTATGCTTTCAGGTTAGGTCTGTGTTTAGTAAGTACCATACGTCTTCCTTCAATCCTGCAAATTCTCTGCAACTAGAGATTATCAAGTAAGTTTAATTTCAGATAAGGTATTATCCTTTTAGTTACGTTCCATTATGTTAAAAAGTACGTGATTTTAATATTGAAATGAGTACTCATAATTTTTTTAACTAACAATTTCAAACTTTACTTCCTGGAAGTATCATAATTCCTGCTCTCACAATATTGCAAACATTTTTAGTACAGGCAGCTACAATGTTCAAGTGTTAGATCCTTCATTTTCTGATCATTCAGCAATAGTATTATCGTTAACTGAAAACATACATTTCGAATCCATTGCTATATAGAAGGTATATGACATATTTTAGAAGGACAACACAAATAATTTTTGGCACAATGTTCAAGACTGGCTTTTAAAAATAAGCCTCCACTTTTATTTATTTTACAAATCTGATTCACATTGCATTATACACAATAAGATACATCAATGAACAAGTTACAGAGTAAGACATGAAAAGGAAGAATATACATTATAATATATACATTTAGTTCAATATTATGAGTGTAAACAGCACAGGTTGCAACAACCATTTTTAGTGATTGTCAAGATAGGTTTTATGTGAACCCCAATAACCTACAAAAGTTACATGCTGAAATTCAATGTGAAAGTAGTATCAATCAATCTTCTTAATGTATCCAGCTGTTTGCTGACAACATAAAGTCCACTATAGTCTGTTCAGTTGCTGTTTTTCACGAGAAATGAGGGGCATTTTGATCGGTGTTCATTATAGATGCCTGTTGCTAGTAGCTACAGGTGGGGTGTAGTCAATATATACTGCAGGGCTATGTCTTCTGCAACTGGTACTGATGATTTTAATTTACTTGTTTTGTGGTTTATGGATAGACAGTATAGAAGAATGTGTTCCAGATCTTCATCATGATTATTGCACCACAGACAAGTAGGATTATCAGAAATGTGAAATCGGTGTAGGTACAATTGAGTGACAATGTGACCTGTTCTGGCTCTTGTTTAAAATGTTTGAACATGTCTGGGCAAGTTTTTGTACATTTCCAGGTCATGTGGTTGTGAAAATAGTATAAATGTATCCAATCACAGATATCACAAGTAGTAACTCCAACAGTATGTAGTCTTAGAAAAAAGTTTTGTCCCAGAATGGAGGCAGTAAGCATGATTAGAGAACAAGCGACCTGTTCACAAGACAGATGTTGTTGTCCTGTAGGAATTGTGGTCTCACAAAATAATATTTTCAATCAGAACATTGGAAATGTCTGAGGAGATTGAACATAAGTTTTTGATATCAGAATATAGGATTTTGCTGTTCTTGAGAAATGAAATAGGACTACTGTCCACACTTCACGAGATGATCTCTGCGAGGAGGAATGGTCCTTGCGGGGTAAGAGACGAGGGTAAGGAAATGTACAATAACTTAGTGCGTCTGAAAGAGCAGGTAGATGAGGGTGGTGCCATTGACTGGCTGGGACAAAGTTCAGTGACACTCGACCCGAAAACGTTGGTTTTGCAAACTATGCAAGCATTTTAGTTAGAGTTGAGATTTTATTGTATGATGTTGGTGTTGTGAATACTGTGGATAACAAGTGTAGTTTATATTAAAACATTCCTAGGTCATATTTTAATTTCTTAAGTTAACTTATAGATCGTGCCAGATTGGCTGCATTACGCTTTAATTAGCCAATGAGTTACGAAGTTTGGATTCTCACTTTGAGAGAGGAACAGAGATTACGGGTGTTTGAGAATAAGATTCTTAGGAAAATATTTGGGGCTAAGAGGGATGAAGTTACAGGAGAATGGAGAAAGTTACACAACACAGAACTGCACGCATTGTATTCTTCACTTGACATAATTAGGAACATTAAATCCAGACGTTTGAGATGGGCAGGGCATGTAGCATGTATGGGCAAATCCAGAAATGCATATAGAGTGTTAGTTGGGAGGCCGTAAGGAAAAAAACCTTTAGGGAGGCCAAGACATAGATGGGAAGATAATATTAAAATGGATTTGAGGGAGGTGGGATATGGTGATAGAGAATGGATTAATCTTGCTCAGGATAGGGACCAATGGCGGGCGGCAATGAACGTCTGGGTTCCTTAAAAGCCAGTAAGTAAGTAAGTAAGTAAGTAAGTAAGTAAGTAAGTAAGTAATGAGTTACGAAGTTGCTTAGTTAGTTAACTAGTTTAAAGCGAAGTAGAGTTCTGTTTGATTTCAATAGTGTCACATACCAGTTTTCATAATGTTTACAAAGTGAAAAAATGGAAAAACTATACATAGTGAAGCACGACAAAGTATAGTGAATGTAATAAAGATGTGTGATGAAGAAGCAAGACAGAAGAGATTATTGTGTCCTTTGATTAATACTACAGAAAGGGCTTCTAAATACGCAGGTATTTATTTATTTTTTTGTAATTTAATAATAATTTAATTTACACTGACTTAATAATATTCTCATAATGTCAACATTAAATTATTGAAACTTACAATAACTTCAGTTAACCATGGGCGTGACTTCGAGAGGGAAACAAATTTAAAACTTCTGTTAGCTCAAAAGTATACATGAAGCTTTAATATTTCATTTAAATAACATGCAGCATTAAACTCATAAAAAATTTAATTTCTATATATTAAAAAAAATATTAATAAATTAAATAATTAAATTAATAAATTATTATTATTATTATTATTATTATTATTATTAATTACTATATTGTAAACCAAAATATAATATTTACATTGACTGGTGTATTATTGGGACTGTCACTGAATAATTGCTTTCCGTAATTAACTTAATTATAGATATTGAATGTATAATATGTAGCCTATATGAATTAATAATCTGGATACAAAGTTTATGTTTTACTGAGGGACAATGTTTTCACTGTAGTTGATAACGAAAGTTTAGAGCACACAAACCCGGTTCTGTCTCGATGTTTGGTTGTGAGAGTGGGGGAAAACCTTGCATTCCTTGCTTGGATCATCTTGTGAAATGTGGACAGTACAAGTGCTTATGTCGCAGACTATCTTCATGAAATGGATAGAATGAAAAAAATATTAATGCTTTTATTGCATTTCATTTTTTTTTTTTTTTACTTTCAGCATGATATGCTGCATTGTTTTCTGCGAAAGAAAAAACTTTACTGATACATTTAATTCAATGTAAAAGGGTAATAGAAGACATGAGGACTGACGTAATCAGAAGATTAGCTCCGATGAAGCAGTGACGAAGGTAGGTTATGATAAAAATGAGGTTATTGTGTAAACATTGGTCATCTTTATGTTCAAGTGGACTACAACATAATACAGGAACAAAGCCAGACATTTCCTTCCCTTTCTCTAAAATAAATCTTCCAAGGCATTTTCTTTCCATTCTATAAAACAAATCATCCACAACAAATTTCACTTAAACCAGAATATTGAAGGCAAAGCAAAGGAAATAATATTAAAATATAATGAAGAAATTACATAAATGAAAAGAACTATAGAGAAACAAGATAACTTGTACAAAAGTACTGAGAATCTATGGCACCAAACAGCGGCCAATGAAGCCTCACTTCAGTCACGTACTATTGTTTATATTAGGATTTTTCTTACAGCGAAAACGTTATAGTCTATACAATACATGGTATAAACCAATGAAGGAAAAGTAATGAATAGTGATTGGTCTACTACATATTATATTGACCAAATGGGTACTGTATCAGATTTACTTAGTGAACAATGTAACTTTTGTAAATAATTCTATATTGTAATATCAACTTTAGTTAAACAAATTATTGCTATTATTGACTTTGTTGAAACACATACACACTTTGCAACTAGCTTTGTTGGAATGTAATTGGGAGAACAGACAATACCTAGGGTAAAATGAATCCTCTAGATTCAAAACCCCCTAAAGACTTTTGTTCATAATTGGGTTATGCCCACATATTGCTTTCTAAGAATCAATTCAAATGATTTATATACTTTGAATTCAAAAAGACATTAAATTTAAAGCAAAAGGTTAGTTAAAAGTCACTGTTAACTTCAAAATTTCCTCTATTTTGAACCAGTTACTGTCAAAATCCTTCAATTTGTGAAAGTGGATATAGGGGATTTTGAATCAAATACATGGTTTAGCCTACTCAGCTAATTTCTTTTTCAACAGAGCCAATTGCAAAGCATGCAGTTCATCTTTTCTTCTTTCTTCCACCTCGAAAGCTCATTTCTTCCTCTCTTCTTAATTCTTAGAGTTCTCCAGTTTCTGTTTCGCATCTTCGACCAAAAGCTGAAGCTCCTTCTCGCGAAGGGACTGCAGCTTCGCGTCATATTTCAGAACACTCTGCCTTGGAGTGGAATGTGAACGCAGCCTCGGTGATAATGCTACCGGCTGATTCTGTATAACTGTAAAGGAAATAGGAATTAGGAAATCCATGTTGAATCTTTCGTACACTACTTTTAACACTTGAATATGTTGTTGTTGTTGTTTTCTAATGCCAGGCGTTTGACAATAAAGTCATTTGACCTCTTGCACTCCAATATTTTTCAAAGATATTATCATTGTCAGCCACTGAAGTACAGATTTTGAGGTATTCCGAATCCATTTCTTGGTTTGAGTTGCACAATGGGCAGTTAGGAGACTGATATATTCCAATTCTATGCAGGTGTTTGGCTAAACAATCATGGCCTGTTGCCAATCTAAATGCAACTACAGACGATTTTCGTGGTAAATCGGGAATTAACTGTGGATTATGATGCAGAGAGTTACATTTTTTCCCTTGGGATTGTGTTATCAAATTTTGTTTGTTCAAGTCTAAGTATGTAGATTTAATAAATCTTTTCACAGAGGAATACGTAGATTTAGTAACAGGTCTGTAAGTAGCAGTGCTGCCCTTCTTTGCTAGTGCATCCGCATTCTTGTTTCCCAGGATTCCACAATGGGATGGTATCCATTGGAATACAATTCTTTTATTGAGTGATATTAATTGAGAGAGCATTTTAGTTGTGTTTAGAGACTATTGATAGAATAGCTGCTTTGGAGTCTGACAATATAACTCCATTTTTAAATTTATTGATGTGGAAGAAAAGATTCCTGAGACTTTCACTTATTACAGTGATTTCTCCATCAAAACTTGTTGTTCCATATCCAAGAGATCTATAAAGTGAGAAGAGACAGCACGTAACACCTGCACCGGCACCTAGTTCCCTGGAAATCAAGGATCCGTCGGTGTATAAATGAAGCCAGTTTTGTGGAGGGTACCTAATATTAATTGTCTCTAAAGGCAATTGTTTCAGTATTTCAGTGTTTACTTCTGATTTCAGTATTTCTTGTGTTAAATTTAGATTAGATATTTAATAGTGTTAAAGGGTTTGGTTTAATTTGTAAGTTTTCTTTTAAATTCGGGACGTTGATTTTCTGTTTTAATTCTTAAACTATGGATATCAAACTTTTTTGAGTTTCTAATCTACGGAGAGGACACTTGAATATAAATAATTGATTAAATGGCGATCTTACTTGTGTTAATTATGTAAGCATGTGTGGCTTTCAGCTGTTTCGGTGTTACTTGACACCATCCTCAGAGCCTACTAGAACTTGAAAACAATAACTCCATAAATTTCCTAGATATCACCATAACAAAAGTTCACAACAAACACACCTTCAAAATATACAGAAAACCAACCACCACCACCACCATCACCATCACCACCACCACCACCACCACCACCACCACCACCACCACCACCACCACACAACACAAACATGCTGCATTCCGGACAATGGTACACAGATTACTCAACATACCCATGAGCCAACAACACTACAAACAAGAAGTGAACCCAATCAAGTACATAGCACAAGAAAATGGTTACAACCTAAACATAATAGACAACATCATAAGGAAGACAAAACAAAAACTCAACACAACACACACACAAGAACACAATACATCACACTAACATACGAAAACAAAAACTCACACAAGATCGCATCCTCATTCAGAAAACAGAAATACAACATAGCATACAGAACAGAAAACACACTACAAAGACATCTCAACACACAAACAACATAAACAAATAAATACAACCACACAGGTATATACAAACTCACATGCAATAGTTGCGACAGTTTCTACATTGGACAGACAGGCAGATCATTCCAAACTCGATACAAAGAACACAGTAAAGCAATAACCAGAGGACACAATACATCTACATATGCCGAACACACAACTAATGCTAACCACAGATACAATAACATAAATATAGACATGGAAATCCTACACATACAACCCAAAAACCAAAAACTCAACACACTAGAACAATATGAAACATACAAACGCACTAAAACACACCCCAATCAAATTCTCAATACGCAGATCAGTTTCAGAACACACACACACACACACACACACACTATTTGACACAACTCTTCACCACACGAACACATCCACACAACAGGCAGCGAAGTTGAGATAGCACCGAGATCTAGTAGGCTCTGAGGATGGTGTCAAGTAACATCGAAACAGCTGTAAGCCACACATGCTTACATAATTAACACAAGTAAGATCGCCATTTAATCAATTAATTAGGAAATGTTATAATTTGCATTGGAACAGGCTTCCACTAACACAATACAAAGGAAATTACTTTCTTGTGTTGCGTTGTAACAGGAGTGTCACTGCCTGTTAATACATCAGTAAATGAATGATCTGTAACACATCAACATATCAGAGATTAATGATACTTTTTATGATGATAATCTTCTTAAAGCAAAGCTAAAATATCTTTTAGCCATTTATTAAATTACCTTGTCTGAAAGAAACGGCCGAAATTTCTGAAACAGAAACTGGAGTACCGGTCGGTCTGTCGGTTGACACTGCAAAGTTTGAAAAAATAAGTATAAAAATCAGCATAATAATAATAATGATAATAATAACAACAATAATATGTTTAACTAAAGTTGATATTGCAATATAGAATTATTTGCAAAAGTTACATTGTTCACTAAGTAAATCTGACACAGTACCCATTTCGTCAATATAATATGTAGTACACCAATCACGATCCATTACTTTTCCTTCATTGGTTTATACCATGTATTGTATAGACTATAATCTTTTCGCTGTAAGAAAAATCCTAATATAAACAATAGCACGTGACTGAAGTGAGGCTTCATTGGCCGCTGTTTGGCGCCATAGATTCTCAGTACATGTTCCCGCCTACTGTTGTACATTCTGTTTCATGTTAAACATTTCCCGTATGGAAAAGGCTCTGATCCTATTAGAAAAGTGGACTGACAACAATTTGATAGCCATAAATACTGATAAAACAACGTTTCAAATATTTAGCTTGAAGAAAAAAATCCCAAAACTAAATCTACAGTTCAAGAAAACAAACCTGAGACAAACATATGAAACGAAATATTTAGGGACAATTTTTGATTCAAAACTATCTTGTAAAAATCATATTGAAGCAGTAGTAAACAAATCAACAAAAAGACTTCCAATTTTAAAGAGATTAGCTGGAGCTAAGTGGAGTAGTAATCGGCAGACTTTGAACATCACGTACAAAACATTCATCAAGCCAATACTTCTCTACAATGCAGAGGTATTAATTACAGCAAATAATTTCAACCTGAATCGACTAGAAGTATGCCAAAATCAGGCCCTGCGACTAATAACTGGTGCAGCAAAATCAACCCCAACCACGGCAATGCAAGCCCTAACCCAGAACCCTCCAATATATCTCACTCTAGAGGAGCAGGCACTAACACATCATGAAAAAATGCTATGGTTAACAACAACAACAACAAAATGGGAAAAAAAGACTGTTACAACCAACCAAGTTGAAAACACAAACAAGTTTCCTGTCCAAAGTCACGGAAATAAAAACAGAATTGAATCTCCCTAAATCTAAAGAAAACATTTTAAGCAGAGAAAACCCTCTAACATTCGAACCAATTAACATTCAACTAGATTTAGAAGAACCAGTTACAAAATCTGAAACTTCCAAACCTGTACTAAAAGCGCTGGCATCAGAAGCTGTGAACAATAGATATCCACCAGAAGAATGGTTACATATCTACACAGATGGGTCTACTATCGATAACAACTCAGGATCAGGAATTACGTGTGTGTTATTCTCATTTTATCAACCAGTAGGACATCATACAACAAATTTTGATGCGGAAATAATGGCTATTCATATCTCACTCCAACACCTACTGTACAGAATAGATAAATTTCAAAATGTTGTCATTCTCTCTGATTCTAAAGCAGCATTATATGCAATAGATTCATATAAAATGATGTCAATCCAAATTAAAGAATGTCACAAAATGATCCGACAACTTCAAAAACTACAGAAAAGAATTCAATTGCAATGGATACCTGCACATTGCGGAATTGCTGGAAATGAAACTGCTGACTTTCTTGCTAAAAAAAGGATACAATTTAATTCAGAATACAAATACAAGCCTACCTTTTACATCCATCAAAAGACTAATTAAAAATAAATATAAAATCAAGCAAAACCAAGCACTATGTACCAAAGCCAAAGATAAAAATGGAGCATTTTAATAAAAAACCAGAAATTATTCCAGAAATCCCACGTAAATCTGCAGTAGCAAAATTCAGACTGCTTACAGAACACGATTATTTGGCCAAACACTTGAATAAAATAGGAATTTACACAAATCCAAATTGCCCTCTATCAACAAAGAAGAAGAAATGACTGAAGATCATCTACAAACCTGTGAAGTTCTACCTGATGGATCCACCACAGAGAAATATTGGAGAGCAAGAATGCTAATGGCTTCGTTGCCAAAGCCCGGCATTAGATAACAACAACAACATTTCCCATTACTCGTCAAGTAGGCCTAACCTCACTACTATGCATTCATTTTTTTAGGAAATATTTACTTTATAATTACTCTAATTAAAACTCACATAACATATTATATACATTTAAGACTATTTGTTTTTCTCCGCTTTTGAGAGGGTTTCCACTCTTACGATTAATAACCACACACACCGAGGAAGCAGAAGCCATACTTCAGTACCACGTGCTAACGTGAATGACAAGCTCAAGGGACGCCACTTTGTTACAAGAACAGACTACCTCAGTATTACTGTTTATATTCATCCGCGTTCATAGTACATAACAAAATATAAACGTAGCTTTTCTTTTACATATCGTTTTAAATATGAGTGAAGTTATATGTTTCATTGTATTTAACAACCAGAATTCAATTTTTTATTTTCAAATAATACAAGATGATAGTTTCCAAATATGGACTATATTTTCCTGCGTCGTGTGAGTGTTTCGACTGTGAGCCAATCACAGGTATGACAGCCACGTGCTTGTGTTTACATTAGGATTTTTCTTACACCGAAAACAGTATACACTCACTATTCTTCAAAAATAATAACTGCACACATACATGCCATGTAACATCACAAAAATAACAGAATGCTATGAAACTTTTTTTTTATATTAATTCAAGATTCAAAGACCATTAATTGTGATGCTGCCATATGTTATATATTCACAAAATTATGAGCAGTTTAACTTGATAATTTATTCGAAAATAACCTTTATACAGTACTACGTGGTACAGTCATTAAGTTCTGACACTGACGCCTGAAGGGTAGGCACCCACAAGAATCTGGATGTCTCAGAAGATGCCGCGTGATATGGCGTACACTTAAACAGATCGACATCCTCCCTCAATATAGTCGCCGTTGGCCGCTATGCATGTCTGCCAACGTTGGTGTAGCTGCTGGAAGCACCGCTGAAAGATGTTGGCAGGAAGATGCCGTACAGCTTCTCTTGTGGTAGTCATGACCTTTTCGGCCGCATAAAAATTACGCCCTCGTAGGATTGATTTCATGAGGGGAAAGAGAAAAAAAATCGCATGGTGCGAGATCAGGTGAGTACGGAGGGTGTGGCAAAACAGCGACCTGTTGCCTTGCAAGTTCCTCTTGGACAAGGATGGAACGATGTGCAGGGGCGTTGTCGTGTAGCAACAGTCAATTCTTCCTATGCCAAAGCTCAGGACGCTTACGACGAATTGAATTGCTTAAACGGCCAAGAATCTCTTTGTAGAGGATCTTGTCTACAGTTGCACC
>JAJSOF020000033.1:13665392-13678480 GCA_025594305.2 Periplaneta americana
ATCACTAATCTCAACGACGCTAAATAACCCAGTGGTTGATGTAGCGTCGTTAAATAACCAACTAAAAAAGAAAATATTGTAATATCCTAAGACAGGTTGTCAGACAGACTAAACGGAGCAGAGTGCTCCACTAGACTCGTTGTCTGCTCCGGTGTTTCCACAGACAAGCAAGTTCACGCTCCGAGTGTAGCTCCACAACCGGTTTTGGAGCTTACAACTCTGACACTACTGTCCTAAGACGTTAATCAGCGTTACTAGTTCCAATAGTTCTAACAAGATAGGTGAGGGGAGATTCAAGTATTACGAATTCTAACAGTTCTAACAAAGGGGAGGGGGATATTCCGAAACAGTAGCAATATAGAATGTACATTGCACTTAAGATAGAGGTGATGATATGTTGAAATTTATTTACAGATTGTACATGAACTTGTAGAGGATGATTGCCCAAGTGCTTTTCCCGAGACCGACGAGGACTGTATGAAAATTTGAAAGACTTTGACAGGAAGGTTGTATGTTCAAGGTAGGGTTATAAACTATTGGAATGAAATAGATGTACAGTAGAACCTCGATTATCCGTCACCCTATTAACCGATGGGTGGATTATCCGACTGTCTCCCTGTCGCTATTTTTTTTTTTTCTGCAGAAAAATACTAAGTACTGTACAATATGTTAACACACATTTTTTCTATGGAAGGTTATTAGCAGCCTTTACTGTTACACAGTATGTACGAGGGGATCCAGGAAATAACGACCGTTCGTGCATACTCGCCGCGCAGCTGACTCCCTTCCTTGTTTGAAGGTCAACTGGCTTCCTTAACATGTGTTCTCATAATGTTGTGAGTACTGGTTGCAACAAGTCGCCATTGTGCATTTTGTGTTACTTCAAAATGAACGACGTGATTGATAATCCCGCCGACTGTGAGGTGAGGAGTGTGATTCGATTTTTGAATGCCCGACATTTGAAACCTGCAGAAATTTACCGGCAATTGAAAGAAGTGTATGGTGATACTGTAATAAATGAAAGAAATGTGAGAAAATGGTGCAAAATGTTCAACAATGGGCGAACAAATGTCCACGATGAAACTCGACCCGACACTCATCACAGAAGACCTGGAAGACTAAAGTGAACGACAGAATCTTGCAAGACAGGCGCACATCACTCGACGAATTGCATATTGCCTTTCCTGACATTTCTCGTTCTTTGCTTGGTGAAATTGTGTCGCAACATCTTGGCTACCACAAAATCTGTGCCCGCCCGCACACTGTTGCTTCAACTCGAGAATTGCTGGATCAATTCGGTTGGGAAATCTTTGATCATCCGCCCTATAGTTTAGACCTTGCTCCTAGCGATTTTCACCTTTTCACTAAACTGAAAGACTTTCTGGGTGGTATGCGTTTTGGAAGTGATGAAGAGTTGAAGAAGACAGTAAACACCTGGCTTAATGAACTTGGCGGCAGAGGAGTATAACACGGGAATTCTAAAGCTAGTGAACAGATACGACAAATGTTTAAATGTAGGTGGTGATTATGTAGAGAAGTAAAGGAAGCTTCAGTTATGTAACAGACTTTGTTTTTCAAATAAATATATATATTTTTAATTATTACAACAAAACGGTCGTTATTTCCTGGATCCCCCTCGTAGTAGGTATGCTACTTGTTACCGGCAGTAGAAACATGTTTGGGAGGAGGTTTTTTCACAACTTGTAAAATAGTCACTATCTGCTTTGAAAGAAATGACCCTAAGAACTTTCACACAACTGCAAACCTATGCATCATTTAGTCATTCTGTGCAAAATGTCCAAAGAAAACGTGTTGAGCTGTTTGGGAAAGGAAATACTGTGCTCATAGCGCCTCAGAATACAAGATTGGCATTGGAAATATACGCAATTTAATAGAATAAAACAAAGTAGTACGTATTATTGTATTCACTGTTTTCATTATTTATAACCACCATAACAATGTATACTGTATGAAGACACCAATAGTTGCAGCATGGTAGAAATTTCAAATTATGAAACGAAGTATTATGTGCTTAATTTATGAAAATATTTTATTGTACGGATTATTCGATTTTTTCGATTAACCGTTCAGTCCACCCCCTTCATTACTACGGATAATAGAGGTTCTACTGTATATAAATGATTATGTCTAGGCATATATTTTGAAATTGTTATGAAGAAAATGAGTGTGGAGAGTTTTGCTCTCTTTTGTTTCCACTTTTCTAGATTATGAAATTTGTTATGAAGGAAATGAGTGTGGAGAGTTTTGCTCTCTTTTGTTTCCACTTTTCTAGATTATGAAATTTGTTATGAAGAAAATGAGTGTGGAGAGTTTTGCTCGGTTTTGTTTCCACTTTTCTAGATTATGAAATTTGTTATGAAGGAAATGAGTGTGAGAGTTTTGCTCTCTTTTGTTTCCACTTTTTCTAGATTATGAAATTTGTTATGAAGGAAATGAGTGTGGAGAGTTTTGCTCGGTTTTGTTTCCACTTTTCTAGATTATGAAATTTGTAATGAAGAAATGAGTGTGGAGAGTTTTGCTCGGTTTTGTTTCCACTTTTCTAGATTATGAAATTTGTTATGAAGGAAATGAGTGTGAGGAGTTTTGCTCAGTTTTGTTTCACTTTTCTAGATTATGAAATTTGTTATGAAGGAAATGAGTGTGGAGAGTTTTGCTCGGTTTTGTTTCCACTTTTCTAGATTATGAAATTTGTTATGAAGGAAATGAGTGTGAAGAGTTTTGCTCGGTTTTGTTTCCACTTTTCTAGATTATGAAATTTGTTATGAAGGAAATGAGTGTGGAGAGTTTTGCTCAGTTTTGTTTCCACTTTTCTAGATTATGAAATTTGTAATGAAGGAAATGAGTGTGGAGGAGTTTTGCTCGGTTTTGTTTCCACTTTTCTAGATTATGAAATTTGTTATGAAGGAAATGAGTGTGGTAGAGTTTTACAATCTCTTAAAAATTCCAATGACAATATTTCTAGAAATAAAGAATAAAGTATTGTTATGAAGGAAATGAGTGTGAGGAGTTTTGCTCGTTTTGTTTTGATTTTCTAGATTATGAAATTTGTTAAAAGGAAATGAGTGTGGATGTTTTGCTGGTTTTGTTTCCACTTTTCTAGATTAGAAGATTTGTTATGACTGTGAAATGAGTGTGGAGAAATTTGCTCTCTTTTGTTTAAACTTTTCTAGATTATGAAATTTGTTATTTAAACACACAGAAATGAGTGTAAGAAGAGTTTTGCATTTTTGCATTCTTGCTTTTCTAGATTATGAAATTTGTTATGAAGGAAATGAGTGTGGAGAGTTTTTGCAGGGTTTTGTTTCCACTTTTCAACCCTGGGAGATTATGAAATTTGTTAAATGAAGTCAAGAAATGAGTAAACTGGTAAAGTTTTGCTCTGGTTTTGTTTCCACAGTTCTAGATTATGAAATTTGTTAATGAAGGAAATGAGTGTATAGAGACATAGCCAGTTTTCTCATTTTTGCTTTCACATATACTTTTTGCTTAGATGATGACTGTGTGATATTTTAGCGAATATTGGTGATGAAATGAATTGTTCAGTAGATTACAAATTACAATGTGTTAAAAGGTTCATTGCTGCCAATAATAAGCCCGAATTGGTCCCTATCCTGAGCAAGATTAATCCATTCTTGAAGATGTAAATCCATTTTAATATTATCTTCCCACCTTTCTGTAAAGTTGATGTTCCATAGGGTTCCCAACTTAACAACTTTTGCCATGTGTGATGTTTCCCATTTTGGGGCAGTTTGGGATCTCAAACTTCTGAAGATGGTAGTGAAGCTCAGGTGAAGATGGACAATGTGTGCAGCTTGCGTTGTGATTTATCCATGCTCCTATAAACTGGTAAATATTTTCCTAAGAACCTTATTCAAAATAATGTCGATATTTAAACACAGTAAATTAGCAGTGAGAACAACGATGTACATGTTTTTTATAATCATTGCATATCTTGACTGCAGACTTCAAAAGCTTCTCAACCGAAAATGACAGGCATTTCCATATTTATTTCATGTGTTCTATTGTCAGGGTATTTTGTTACTGTTGCTCCAAGATATTTGAATTTTTCCAGCCCTGGGAAAGATAAATACAACTGTTATAGTTCCAGTAACATGCATAAACTGGTCACGAAATATCAATTTGTAACTTTTGTCGATTTTTGACACATAAATTAGCAGTAATAATAATAGTCACAGAAAATAGTTGAAAATTTAAATAGTGTGGATTTAGGTTTCTGAAGATGTGCATATTCTATTATCAGTGAATATCTTGCTGTTTGATAGGTTGCGGAAAATGTAAGCCAGTTGTAAAGAGGTGTGATTGTAACGTGTGTTGTTGCAGGGTATGTCGGGAGCAGTTGTGGACTGGAAGGTGACTGTGGGACAGGAGATGGGAGACAACTGTGGATCAAATAGCAGTCAGAAATATGCATAAACTGGTAAACATGAATTACTAACTAGTTTCTATATTGAAATGTAGTAAACTAGTGACTTTTGCAGCAAATGCTGCAAACTAAGTTCATTAGACGTTTTTCAGATTTATTTTCAATGAAGAATAACAGACGTTCGGAAAGTTATTTGCTTCTATAACAATGAAAGATACTCTCTCTCGCCAATACTGAAGAGAACCACGCATATAAAAATATGTACACCATATTGTCATTAAATACATGAAAAAGACCCAACTCCACTTGATTAATAATTATAAAGATATTTGATTTTAATAATAATAATATTATCTTACGTAAGTTTTATATCTTTCAGTACCGGTAACATATACTATATAGCTGCCACTCAGTAAAATATAGAAATCAAAATCTAATTTAAGTTATTCTCCACATCTACTTATATAACCCCAAAACGTTTCACTTTCATATCATCAATATAGCATTAATATGTATAATTAATGAAAAATAGTCACATCATGGCATTAACTACAATAATATTTCATTTCTAGTGGTAATAATGTCATCAAACCACCTCAAGTTTTGTAGTTTTTAATATCCAATACACAGCTGTACCCAGAAAATTACACACCACAGAATCAAATCTGTAAATTATTTTTAGTAAGTTAAGTTTTTAATAACCAATTTAATTTGATCTTTAAATATGTCAGCATTCTTGCAGATCATGGCCTTTGTGTAATATTGTTTTTGTAGTATGTGTTTTGTTTTATTGTGAAATGTAACACGGCCGACTTGAGGCTCGCCGCTTCTCCTTTACAAAAAAGTGAAGGGAATATCTAGTCGGCCGCAAATGCTATTAGCTAGTTCTCAAAACTGACGACAGATGGATTTTGGAAAATAGGAAAATAATGTTTAGAAATTGATATTTCACTGAAAAGTACTATTTTTCCGAAAAACTTTGAGTTCCAAGCTTCAAAATGAGGGGTCATGTATTAAAAATCCGTCTGGTCGTTTTCCTGTAATTTCCATTACCAGTTCAAATTATATATATAGATTAGCAGTATTAATAATACCGGCACAGAATATAGTTAAGAATTAAATTTTGTATATTTAGGTTTCTGAAGATTTGCTTCTATTAACATGTTGCTGTTGATATATAGTGGAAAATGTGAGCCACTTGTAAAGAAATGTGATTGTCACGTGTGTTATTGCAGGTTATTTTGGGGCAGTTGGGGATTGGAAGTGGCTGTGGGACAGGAGACGGGAACAGCTGTGGATGAAATACCAGTGAGAAACATGCATAAACTGGTAAATATGAATTACTAACTAGTATTGAAATGTCGTGCTATGGAAGTTTTGGATAGAACTTGGATTTGGATTATAGACTCTGTGCACAGGGTGAAAGGGGTACGACTACATTAATTTGCAGGGGCGGCTTTTGGGTAGTGCCAGTGTGCCATGGCACTGCCAGTGAAATAAACAAAAATAATATCCTAAAAGCAGTTGTAATAGTTTATTTGTACACTTTATTCGTATTTCATCTGAACGAGCTCGCGCACAGATTGGGATGCACTCTTGCAGCGTTTTTGCGAACTTTGGAGCCACTTCTGTTGGCACTGCCTACGTCCATATAACACTGTACAAAAGGCTACTGATTCTAGTTTATATACGTTTCTTATGGCAGACTTTGAGCCGAATTCATTTTGACTCAGTAGTTAATATTCCGCCCGCTAGAGCAAAGTAATGCAGAAATTCGCTAGATGGCAGGGTTGTTGGAGATGTTATGGTCTGTCCAAAACAACTTCCGACCTCACAAATGGCACCTTTAGCATGTTACCATGGCAACCATTCAAATCAACCAATCACGAGAAATGCGTAACCATGGTAACGGGATGGTGTTGCCGTGTCTTATGTTTACAAGCTGCACGTGAATACCACGGCGTAGTGGTGAATGCAGTTCCCGTAATGACTGAGTTGGCTGGTTATCGCGTGCATTAAAAAATATAATTTAGTTGTATTATTGTTTTAGTGTATCGATAATTATTGTGTTTAAATTATATTACACGTATTATCTTTGTTGTCATTGGTGGAGTGTGTGGCTAGTGTGCATTTTCTAGTTTCTGCGAGAGTTTGTAGACAGGTGACTTGTGCAATGTCGGAAGGAAGGAAAGGCAGGCGGAGAACAAAGAATATTGTACAAGGTGCCCTGTTAAAGAGTCGAGCCTCTTTTACCTTTGGTGCAAGTCGTAATTAGAACTGCTGCTTGTGTTAAAATTAATAAGAGCACTGTTATCGATATTGGAAAAGAAAAAGGCCGTGGAGTTTTTAATGATAAATATTTTTTAGTTTACTATTTTTTCAACGTCTTTGTAACAACATTATATTGAAGAATACCGACAGTCATAAAAGTAAAGGCTTCGTATTAAATTTAAACCTGTTTTTACAGTTTACAATCCTTTCGATGCTTTTCTAGTGTATTACATTGAAGAATACCACCACCACTACTACTACTACTACTAATAATAATAATAATAATAATAATAATAATAATAATAATAATAATAATAATAATAACAATAATAATAGACTAATAAAAGTAATAATGTACACCAATTTTAATGCCTAGTGTTCAACAAATTGGTTAGAAATGTATGTGTTCATGTCAGCCGTTCATTACTGCACTCTATCGCAGCGTGCTTGCTTACATGAAAGATGGGGAACATGACAACACTGCTCCCCTTCTCTTAAACTGTCAAGTCGGAAGTAGTTTTGGTCAAGGTATAGGAAGGGAACCATCAACTGCAGACTTGCACGAAAACACAAGTTAAAGTTCCGTGCCAAATGTTAATGTAATGTTGCCAATTCAAAACTAATGCACATAACTTAGATTTGAATGTGTGAAGTATTATCCGTTTAACTATATTGAATGCAGAGATAGTCATGGTTCTTTTTAGAAAGATAAATATTTTTTTCATATTATGTAACACTGTTTGTTAATGTTGTGTAATATTTGTTTCATTTTGTGGCAACTAAATATCGCTACACTGTTGCTATAGTATTGATGCTTTTGTTAACGATACATGAGATCTGTGCAGGACATGAACATGTGTTATTCAGGCCGCTGCCTTGGATTCATCGGCCTGTTAAATAAAATGCAAACGTGTTTGTTTATTATTTATATCACTGTTTATCTCGTTTGTTTTTGCCAGTGATTTTATTAGTTATAAAAGTTATTTGTATTTGACTAACAATACTGTGAAAGTTTTGCATTATCTGTATCTGTAAATTTCGTTATTAGTTTCGGAAATGTTATTGTAACTGTTACTTGATGCGGTTGGCCTTAACGCAAAATATGAAGCGGTAAATATTCGTTCCTTGCCAGCTCCGTCGTATATGGAAAGTATCTCAAGGAGGCACGTCGATGTCAATAATTAACTACGTTTGCACTGATTAATTTGGGCGCCAGCCTCCTGAGATACTCCGGTAGAGGATGAGGTCCCAGGTCAGCTGCAAAACAGTCGGGACATGGGGTTTGGGAGATTGCTCGTAGGTTGAAATGATGTAGGCGCACAATGAAGTTGTTGGTGAGAACTATGAAAACGTTTATTATTATTAAGTGTTGTTTCAGATTAGCAGAAATGCGCGTCAAGTGTATAATTTACTGCTCTCACTTCCTACAAGTTGGTAGACTAATTTCTAAGTTCACGTAATTATATATTTTGTACTATAAAAACCAGTAATATAACGGACAGTTGATAACGTGATGAGAGAAAAGAATTCAGACCTATAGTAATAATGCAAGGGGTACACGACATTGTTACTACACCCACTAAAAAAATTCTAAGTCCGTAAATTGTTATACTTCCGAAGTTAGGTTTGCCACAGAATATGTGGAGTGTTACCTCTCCGAACGCTGTCTATCTGCCTTCTGTGTGTCTCTGCCAAATCTACCCTCTACTTTCAACCACCAAACTTACAATTTCGCCCTCCTATCTATTAATTGTGTCTCCATTAAGATCCTGATTGGCCATGATTACAACGAAGCTTCAAAATTGTTCGTTAACTATGAACATCCCCTTACTTCCGGCATCCTGACAATTCTCTGACAAACCAGATCATCTCTTTTGGAACCTGGCTTAGTCATCTTACTGACCACCCGCAGGCAAAGTCCATACATTCCTCATCATTTCCACGCCTGGACAGATGTTTCCTGTCCGAGACTCGCCCAGCCTTCCTGTCCATGCCTGTTACTTCTGAAACTTACTTACAAATCCGCGCTTCCTATCCATATAAAATATTAATACGAAATACTAATATAATGAAAATTTCCTTATCCTATAAAAGGAATGTGAGCTATTTAATTAATGTGTATTATTTAAGATAATGTAAACATGAGCTGTGATTAATCAGTTTCACTTGGGTAATTTAATCTTTTTCATTTTTGGCAAGAAGAACATAGGCTACCACCACCAGAATGTCTCACCAGCCGCCACTGATATTTAGGTTTCTGAAGATTTGCATGTTATATTGATATGTAGTGGAAAATGTGAGCCACTTGTAAAAATGTGATTGTCATGTGTGTTGTTGCAGGTTATTTTGGGGCAGTTGGGGTTGGAAAAGCTGTGGGACAGGAGACGGGAGACAGCTGTGGATGAAAACCCGTCAGGAAACATGCATAAACTGGTAAATATGAATTACTAACTAGTATTGAAATGTCGTGCTATGGAAGTTTTGGGTAGAACTTGGTTTTGGATTATAGACTCTGTAAAAATCACAGGGTGAAAGGGGTACGACTACATTAATTTGAATCAGAATAAACCCTTTAGGTTGCAAATATTAACCAAGAAGTCAAATGCCACAGTATTTGTGTGTTAAATGGACATTTTGCAATACATTTTCTTGAACTGGAATATAAACTACAGTTTTTAAAAAGGACAGATTCATTTATTTTATTCCCATAGATCTTACATGAGCAATGAAGCTTTAAGATGTGGAACATGTCAACATTTTACAATATTACAATTACAATTTTTACAAACCGTGATGGTTTTAAAATTTTTTACATTTTGGCGAGATGTGGTGAGACTCAAATAGAATTCAACAGAATGCTCTTGCTTACATTATACAAACTCTGAAATCAAAATCTCATTTGAGTTGAAAAAACATAATACACATTAATACAAAAGACGGAAAGTACAGTATGGTAATATATTATCTAATATATAAAAGTGAATGTGGTATGTATGTATGTATGTATGTATCCCTACTGAAAATCTAGACATTACCAATTTTCTTTATTTTTGTTCAGTTTGCATTTAATCTTTTAAATCCAAGAAGAACATAGGCTATATTAAAATTGTTAAAATGGATGTTAAATTGATTAAAAAGTAAAAAATAAAAATAAATATGATCAAACATTCATATATAGTACTAAAATGCAATAATGTGTCAAATGTTCTTTATTATTGTCTGTTGTATTCAACATAGACTTTCATGTAGTAGGCCATGGAAAAAGCAAAATTATATAAAATAACATACAATAAGTATCTTTATGCTGAAGTCAATGAATTATAAATTTGTCGATGCATTTGTAGATAGTGAAAATAAAAAGTGTTTTATCAAAACTGAATTCTTAAATTCTTTAAAATCACTAGATTGCCAACAATGTAATTTAATACGTAATATTGAATCAAATAGTACTATTGCGAAATATTGATCCACAAGAATTATGCAATGGAACAGGAATTGGTGTGAAAAAACTCATGATAAACGTAATAGAAGTGACAGTATTAACTGGCAAAACGAAAGGAAAATGAATTTTTATCCCAATATTCTTATGATAGCCAGTAACATGCCATTCGATTTTAAAACTGCCATTTCAGTTCAACTAGCATTTGTAATGACCGTAGTAAAATAAAGCTGAAGGATAGTCACTCAAAGTTGCAGACATTCACTGTAAATCTCCGTGTTTTCCACATTGTCAATAATTGCGTAACTTGCTTTCAGGTCACACCTAAATATATACACATTTATACAAAGACAGGAAAACGATGCTGATGCATATCAATGAGATTTTGTCATGTTCCTAATGTAGTATGTGAATATGCTCTGGCCCACTGAAAATGAAGAACATTAATTTACATTTTCTTTATTTTTGTTCATTTGAATTGATTGGGATACCGATATTTTAAATCCAAGATTTGGATGGCTATCATTTCGATATACTACTTAATTCTAAAATATATATCTTCAAAGATTATGCCCATGTCAATAATGTGTTATTGCGAAATTTTATCTGTGTAATCAGGTTGCCAGTGTAGATGTCAAGCATTGTGGGAAAGAATGCCCTCACTTCATTTTCTAGAACATATGTCTTTAAAAATATTATTATTTATGCTGAACAATGAATTGTTGCAAAAATTATACTCTATCTGCATTCTGTATATAAAATAAAAAGTAATATATTTAATATGTTCTGAATTTGTTAGATATAATATCTCAAGTAATATTTTAAAAAAGGCCGGGTATGATATAAAGCGGCGTACAGCTGTCA
The DNA here is from genome assembly GCA_025594305.2 of Periplaneta americana. Classification (NCBI taxonomy): domain Eukaryota; kingdom Metazoa; phylum Arthropoda; class Insecta; order Blattodea; family Blattidae; genus Periplaneta; species Periplaneta americana. The sequence goes on from JAJSOF020000033.1 coordinate 13,676,372, forward strand.
AGGGGTAAAAATATTCCAATATAAATTGAATTACATATGTATATATTGATTCTTTGGTACGACCGATAGATAAATTTCGGCTCACGATGACACCTCAACGATTCAGACTGGGAACAAGAGAATTCTCTAATTACCATCAGCTGTCTCTGAAATTCAAGTCCCTTCACTTTCACGTGACCACCTTTACTATATCCACTACTTCCCTTCTCTTATTCTGAGTTCCCTTAAAAATCATTCCTACCTTCATAACTAAATACTTTAAATAACAATACATATAACTTATTAAATATATAAGACTAACCCTTGTTGACTATTTCACTAAAAACTTAACTATTATTATATTCACTGTCTAAACTCTTCTCACACAAGACATTAGCGCTCGTATCCCAGCAACATTGCTTTCCTTTATTTATAACACTATTTAACACTGAAAAAAAAAAAAAAAAGTACAACAGTTCACTTCTATTTATCCATTACCTAGCTGAATCTATTATTATTTGAACCCACTGATGCACCATTTCTTCAGATTATAGACAGGTTTTTCTCGACTATTGCCCCCTCTTTTGCACTCCTGGCACACTTTACACTTGATACTTGCCCTTCTATTCCACAAGCACTTATTTCAATGCTTAACCATTCCCAGCACACATTTACTATCAGTTCATATGTGTCCATAGACTGTTGTTTCACCTGTTCTTCAATACCAAAGAAAATTAAATTGTTCCTCTTTTCTCTTCTTCTAAGTATTTCACCTTCTTTTTTAATATATTGTTTTCCTTTGTTGATCTTCCAATTTTTGTCAATACTATCGACTTGTGGTATCCATTCTCCACAGATCTTTCACCTCGCTTATTAATCACTATGAAACGGCTTCCGTATAGCAGGCTCGGCGGTCAATCACGTCTTACTCGGTTGCTTGTTCATTGAGAACTGTGAGACAGTAGAAAATCAGGCTTTATTAACTGGTTTATTTGCACTTAATTTTTTCTGAAATTACTTATAGTTAAAAATGCTTTTTGGTGTTGAGCATTACTTTACAATATATACTTAACATGTGCTATCACATCAAAGATTTTCCTTTACATGTTCTGATCACAAAAATATAATTTCTGAAAAGTGTAAGTTACGTATTAAGTTGTCCTATTCAATTTAACTGAACAATAATAACTGAAAGCTTGTTTCAAAGTATGCCTTTACATACCCAAATTTTGAATTTAGATTCAATCATCTTAGTTTATCGGCTGGAAGTGCAAATATTGGCATTTATTTTATTCAGCCTTACAAGCATTTCTATGTTTTCATATGAGCACATGCATACATTGTGAACTTTGCATGATGGAAATGCTTCTGATGATCTCAGTGTTTTAAACATGGATAATCCTATTTTAAAATTATGATTTTTTTTTTTAACGAACAGTAACTTATCCCTCTTGAATTTTCACGATTAAAATATGCTTTTGTATTTGTTTCCCGCTTTCGAGATTCACGATTTTCACAGAAACATATTCCTTCTTTCCAGATGTTATTCTGCTTATGTCGTTCCTTCTGTAGAACTGTATCACTTGACACTTTTTATTCTTCACTTAGTGCATCACCCTTTCTTTGTTTCCTTTAGATCACTTATGAAATAGAGTTTGTTTTCAGAAAGTATTTTCTACCTTTGAAGGTGACAGATTTTGAATGGTGTTGGAAAGAACAAGAATTTGTTTTGTTGGAAATGTTGGGAGAAAAATTAAATTATGGTTTATTTAATGATGCACCTGCAGAGGTTCAACCCACTTGAATGCCTTGCCTATTACTTGTGGTGAAATCTTTGATGTTGATACTCTGTTATCTGAGGTTGAGCAGCTTGTAACTTCTTCTCTCTCTCTCTCTCTCTCTCTCTCTTTGATTCTTCCCCCTCCGTTTCCCATTTTATCAACCTCTCTCTTATTCATTTTACATCTCTTAAGTATTTCTATATACTCTCTCTCTCTCTCTCTCTCTCCTCTTCTTTCTTTTTCTTTTCTTTTTTTTTTTTCTTCACTTTCCCGAAGCTCTGGATTTTCTTTATTTTATTTAATTTTTTTGCCTATGTTTTCTCACACTTTCTGCAACTGTCATATGAGC